>WURT03097592.1:0-12506 GCA_009936505.3 Holothuria glaberrima
ACGTTCTCACATAGTCATTATGCCTCTCTAGTGCAGGAGTCTTCAGTTTTTGAAGTTAGCACTCAACTGGATGAAGAAGACGTCAACTTCAATGTTTCTGGCCATTGGCCAATTCATCGCACCAAAGCAAAGAAAAGAAAAATCCAATCCAAACAGTGACAACAAATTCTGCTTAGCGATCAATAGGACTTATAATTAAACAAACCAGGCAATTCCTTCCAGTATCTAATCTACCATTAAATGCATTCAAAGTTGGAGAATTAACTACCTGTACATTATCAGGTAAGGTGTTCCAATGATCAAGTCTGATCTCTGAGTAAAAAACTTTTGCCACAATAAAGTATTAGGCAAAACCTGGATTTAACAATCTTATAAGTACGCCCTCAAGTTGTAACAGAACCTGCAGGTACTAATTCAAACAACCTACGGTTAGTGGTGATCAGTCCATTGAAATACTTATCGATAAAAAACATGTAACCTGTCAGACGTGAGTGAAAACAGATTCAAATTTTTTTAGTCTCTCCGGGTACGACAACTCGCTTAATCCAGGCACTAGCTTACAGTACTATCCCGTCGTAGTTGACAATGCAACTCATCGGCGGCAGAACTCGACGAGTTTCGATGTGTTCCGATGAGTGCGATGAGTTTAAAATTCCTTCAAACCACCCACAAGCTGACCTCGACGAGTTTTTCGATGAGTTTTGTGATTGACAACTGCCCTCATATGCGCACGTGGTCTGCTGTTAAAAGTTGAATTGATCTCTGTTTTGTTTCGTTGTTGATGTGTAATGCATGGTTAAGAATGATTGGAAATATAATGAGCTGTACGATGTACAGTGAAAATCTTGTTTATAACAAATACTGTTTGCATTTGTTATCGCATCTGCACTTTGGCGCTCAAGGTCACCTTGGTTCATGTAGTACAGCGGAACAGGCATTAAGTGCAGTAAGTAGTCAACACACGAATCTATACATGGTAGGGTTTTTTTTTTTTGATCGAGGTTCTAAATTTCATGAGGCATATCGCAATGATTATGATGTTATTGATTTCAAAATTAATTTTTCCTCCTAAAGCTACCGGTAAGCACCAGTTAACAAAGCTCAATAGAATTTGTTACCCCACAACATTTTAAAATTGTAAAAACCTACGATATTTTGGCAACTCTCGAAACGATAACCTCAAGGAACTCCCGTTGTTAGAAACGTCACAATACAGATAGGCTACGCAGTGCAACGAATCAGGGCGTGGCCAGACGACAATTGTCTTCGCACTGTTGTAGCACTCGGTTATATATAAGCTTAAGTTTTGTACAAAACGTACTGCAATTCCACAGTATGAACTGGCCCGGTGGCTGCATGTTATAATTTTAGCGGGAACTCCTGCAGTACAGTACTGTACATATACTGTTCATATACAGGGAGCTGCCACGTGGAACCTCTCTGGTACATACACAGTACGTTGCGATGCACTGTTTCTTCCGTGGCCTACTACCTAACTGTACACATACAGTGCACAGCTTACTGCGCATGCCACACAGTTTGTTTACATATGCCGTTATTCATTCACACTGACTTCACCTACCATTGCCTTGTATGGAAAATACTACGTAATTTCATAGATCCTGATATTGAGACTGGGCTACCCGTCAATTTCTAGTGCGTTCGTTCTACAACATTTAGCGCCAGTTTTAGGACTACAAATTGAAGGAATATCATACTCTTCCGTAGGTATACAAGCGAATATCAGTACCGATACCGCCTCCGAAGTGTTTTACACATAACAATGGAATGAATTGATATGTTTTGAAGATTTGTACCAGTAATTTTAGTGCTCAATTTTTCGTTAGCTCAGCGGACCCATCCAGCTAGTGGAATTTACCTTGTACTGATACATACGCAGTAGGTTTTGCTATGAATGTCGGGCTATTGGGAAACTGTGCATGCATGTGTCTGTATCTGAAAGGGTCCGTATGGAGAACTGGCAGGCGGGGATCGCGATTATAAACAATATTTCTAATTCTTACTAGAGTTATCTTTGCTTTTTTTACTGAAGATTTTTTTATGTAGGCTATAAGAGGGGGGGGGCTTAAGTATAAATTGTTGTCAGAAAATAGTGCGTTGGTGGTTTGTTAACTAAGGATTCACCGACAAAAAAAAAATGCCTTTGGAGCTATTAAAAACTGGGACACGAACCTCAGCTAAAAAATTGGACTGCTGTAACATGTGAGTGTAGGGTCAAAATAAATTTGTTGGCTGTAAAATCAAGGAGCTTAGATGGGAAAGGGGCCATTAGGTTGCAAATGCTGTCGCTAATCATGCAAATTTATTTGTTAAGGTCTACCGTTCACAGTACTTTGGTTTTACGATGTAACCGCAGATGAAGTCAAAAACCACAAGCGGCGGTAATACTGTAGGCCATTTACAACCCAAATAAAAACGGCTGGAAAAAATGAGAGCTAAATTATTTGGATCCTGTATAGGATATTGTTTATACTCGGTTATGCCGCTCTTGTATGACTTGAATCGGACATTAAGGGGTTAGTTGTTTCAGGTATAACAGTGGCAACCCATGGGTTACTTATCGCCCGATTTTCTTGCACGCAATACACAAACGATGACAAACTTTATGCAAGCGGGAAAAAATGCACAAAGCAATGGGCAAAATTATTTTCTTGTTTACTGTGAGACGTTCACATAAGCTCCACCCCCTCGATGGTTTTGATGAGATTATCGGCGAGTTTTTCGATGATTTCACGTGTCATTTAAAATGTTACATGAGAGCGATGAGTGCGAGGAGTTTCGACGAGTGTCGATGGGTCCGACTCGATGGATTGTCAACTACGACGGGATAGTACTGTAGTTGCTCTTCGCTGCACAGATTCAGTAGCCTCAACTTCACGTTTGTAAAATGGTGACCAGTAATGTAATCCATACTCCAAGACGGGTCTTAGTAAAGCTTTATACAAAAGCAGGCATTTGAATCTTTAACCTAGCCTAGGCCTACTGTAAGACTGCGTAAGCAGAGATGCCAAGGTTGGATGATTTTTTAGAGGTTGAAAATTTTCTGACACGGCCTGTTCACTACTGTATCTAAGCGTAGCGCCACTGTGGTTAGTGCAAGCATACCAGAATTTTTTGACAAGCTGTACCCCCCAGAACCCTGGAAATGACATTTCTCATTCCCTATAAGGTGTATCCGAACATTCCTAATTTCGAGATTTATGGTGTTTAGGATATACAGTATTTACTTTTTGTAATCTCAGTTTTAGCTTTTAAAAATGGTGTAGAGAAGAATACAGTAAAATTTGTGCTAAAGTACAAGGTGATCTGACAACTTGTGCCTTTGGCATAATTCAGTGGACTGGGATATAAGTTACATTTGTCGGTCCTTGTTAAAACTTTGTGCCCAATTGTAGGTCCACAGCCCTCTTCTCTCCCCTGAAATTGAGTTGATCCATACTAATTCTCCCAGCTTTTGTTATTGTATAGTTAGCTCAAATGGACCAATCAAGAATTAGGCTGTAACCAGGTACAGAAATTTTGAGGGCGAGTGATGTGGGCCTTCAATGTAGACTGTACTATATCAGCTATTTGGCCTACATTCTCTGTTGCCCTGAAAATCCCCCCTCATCTGCTTGCCCTTGAAATGTTCGTCCTCCAATCTGCTTGCACTGAAATATTTCCCCTGTGATCTGTCCACCGGGCCTGTGATCTGTCCGCCCCTGTGGTCCGACAGGTCATTTGGATAGAGCAAATAGTTAAGAGTAACACTGTTACAGACTGCTTTTTAGTCATTAGTGTATTAACAATCACCACCTATAATATATACTGATAGTGGCCGCACGCAAAGCGCTCAGTAAAAATTTCTGAAAAATGTACTGCGTCAAATTCGTACTTTTAGGTCCCAACCTTCCACATCATGCTACAAATTAGATTGAAAGATTCCATATTGATGCCCTTCCCCTACAGATGTCTGGAGATGAATCTGTTTTTTTTCTAATCGTTGTGATCCAAAGAGTACCAGCACCATGTATTATTTCATAATGGTCACAGGATGGTACTTTATGCAAACTGTGGCGCATGCACGCTAAGGGTGCTAAAATTTTTTGTTTTAGATTCCCATGACAAACCTGCATTCTGAATCTGCATCAAGACACTTTCAATTGCCAAAATAACATACATGCCACTTAAAAAGCCAGTCTTTTACCTGGTAATTCGTAAAGAGCTTTGGACTTTTGCTGCTGTGCTTCTCTGGCAGTTGCTATCGGAAGATATTGATAATGTGAACAGCATCGTGGTAAGGTTTGAAGCACACAGAGTGCACAAAAATTTTGATAGTTTACAAAGGATTTGCAAAACTTCTGACAGTGTGAGAAACATTTGTGGTGGAAAATGATTACAGTACCAAAGATCAATCACTCTGTAGAAACACACCTTACCCTACCTCCTATAGAAATCTAGCTTAAACATCCTTTGTGATCATTTTAAAATTTTCAGAATTTTCAATTGGCGGGCATACATTCCAACATACCCCCCTCCCCCATGCTGGCGCATTGATTGTTTACTTGGCAGACTTCACAGTGTTCACTTGTCGGAACAGCATTTTCTCCAATTGTATAGGTAACGTTGCTTTTGGCCAGGCACATTTAGTGTGTAGGCCTAGTAATTGCCGATTTTGGCAGTTTTGAGATGATTTTTTTCTCACATTTTGGTCCAATGAAATGAATTTTACCCTAAAAAGCAAGAATTCATTTTTCTCGAAGAAAACTGTATAATGTGGAAGATTTTTAAAGATGTTGGAGATTCGGATAGGAAAGGGGGTGGCCGGGAGACAATCCAAAAATGTGGGTGTCTTGGCAGGACGTTACAGCCTATTCAGGGTTCCAGCTGGTCCAAAAATCTTTGGAGCCAAAAGTGTATCTAATGGCACATTTCAGGAGCCAGTTTTGGAAAAGTAGCCAATTATGTGCCAACTGGCATTGCACTGTACTGTAGGTTAGCCACTCCACATTTCACAAATGTACAGTATTGCAGTTTGAATCAGATGTTCATTAATGTTCTAACACTTCCTACTTAGAGATACCATGTTAACAAGACAAACTGTCCCATCTGGGTCAACTTAGTCAACTCATCCCTTAGGTACATGCCTGTATGCATTGTGTACATCAAACTGTACTTTGGTAGTAAGAAACTGTTTACATGGCCAACACATTAACTTGGTCAAGACAACAGCCATCCCTAAAATTTCCTAAGGCTGTTACAAAAGTAGAAATCTTCATGTGTGTTGGCAATGTAGAAACATATGTAAAAAAAAAAAAAAAAAAACATGAAATGCACAACAAACAGTTGTTAATTCATTTCAGTTTCACTGCTATTTATCAGTGTAAGGCAGAAACTGTTTAAAAAAGTTTTTATTTTTCAATTACACAGAAATACGTTGAAGAACCTGTTCATTTTTGGAGTGGGCGTGTGGTTTGCAAGAGAGTTTTCTAGTATTGAAATCATTGCACCTCCTGTGGCATCCTGATGTACTCACAACTTCAAAGAGAAGTACCAGGTGCCGTATCGTTCTTATGGGCAGTGATCATTCATTCTGTTGTACTTTATCATAACCATTTTATGTCCAGCTGTTTTCTGTTTTGTATAGTTATTTAAAATCAAGAGTACATGTTACATTGCACATCCATTTTTCCAAAGACAATGTTTTGTTGTGTAGTTATGAATACAGTATGGGATCTAAGTCACTCAGCAAGTGCTTCCAAATGGCATTATCACTTGAGCCATTTTGCAGTCAGTTGTGGTATTTTTGTAGCCATGTCAGATGAGAAGGGAAGTGTAAGGCTTGTCAGTTCGAGTTTGTCTGGATCATCCTGTGTTACCACCTTTCAGAATATTTGAAACATGACAAGTATTAAAGCATTGGTGGTGGGTCTTTTCTGAATCCCCCCAGGGTCTTTCAGAAAGAACAGTTCAAAATTTTGGCAAGTGTTTTGCCCCAGTTTGGAATACAAGAGCTCCAGTTCACTCCTTGCCCTAAGTTTTAGACAGTTAATATCGTACTTGTTATGGAAAGATATGATTATACAATAGGCATATTCAATCTTTAAAGAGTACCTTAGGTCTAAAATTTACAGTATATGTTGCAGAGCTTGGAAAATGCTTTCAACTCCCATCTTCACAGAAAATTCCTGAGCTTAGATATAAAATGTTGAAGCTTATTCACCCAATTTAAAATGTTAGATTGCTCAATAATTTGTGATGTCATTCTTGTACTACTCAAATTACAGTCTTTGTTTTTTTTTTTTTTTTTCAAAAGATCACTGTCATACTATTGTAGGGTGACTTGACAAGCCCTCTCTGTGCAACATGCTATGTGAGAAAGCAGTTAAATATTTCAAGTTTATTTAAACATTAAATTTCAAAAGGTAACAAAAGCAGGTAAAGTGAGTTGTACAATGTCATCACAGATTATTGCACGCTGGACCATTTAGCATTAAGTGAATAAATTTCAACATTCTGTATCTCAGCAAGGGAACAAGCTATGATAATGTGAGATGGATGAATAAGATTCATTGTCCAACCTCTAAAAGATATTTTCTTGTAATTTTAGATATGAGGTACTGTATACACTGCAATATCAGTGACGTAGACGTACATTCTTCAAATGAGCACCCCCCTCTCTTTTTCTGTTGGATGGTAAACCTGTTTCTTTCTTGTTTTGATATCTGTAGGTACCACAGTCTGTAACAGGTGGCAGAGCATCATATGGTCATGTCAACCAAAGTTTGAAATTCAGCAGACAGCAAAGATCATGTGACAAATGGTGTTTCCACTGTAGTAGTCACAGAAAAAGGGAAGGACAAGTCGTTTGCTATAATGTTTATAAGAAATTAAGGTGCATTTATAATGTAATCACTCAAAATGTACCTCAGGAAACTGGAAGGTATACTGTAGTTTTCAGGCAGTGGACTGTGTGAATTATTTGTGCTACAGTATGGAGTTATAGTTGTTTACAGCATCTACAGTACAGTATGGAATGTTAAATTAACAGCTGCTGCAGTACCTGTAGCTGTTCTGCAGTACCTATTTTGTTTGTCTTAATGGTAACCTATGGAATTGTTGGCTTTATATTATCTTTGCAAAGTACTGGTATGATTCAATAGGTGGTTAATTACAACAAGGGATTACACAACAGTACCCTGCATGCCCATAGCTGGCGTAGGGAGGGGAGGGGCAATCCCCCTAAAAAATTTCACTTTGCCATTAGCTTAAGAAATTTCCACACATCTCTCCCCTGAAAAAAATTGCCCCACCCCCATTTATTTGCCTTGTCTGGCTAAGGGCTGGCATAAAATATGACCATTTATCATAAAGTGATCACCTCCCATAACCTGGGTTTCTTGCAGCTGGTGTGATATTTCAGCCACCATCCATGTAGATCCATGCATGGTGGTACTGTATGGCTTCAATGGAAAGTTTAAGTTAAGTCCTTAGTGACTTTTAAATGTGTAAGAGGGATAATCATTTTGCAGCAATTTGCATTCAATTCCCATCTTGGATTTTGAGATGTTGGAAGATGCAGTTGTCACATTTTCAATCCAAAGTGATCTTGAAGCAAGCACACTAGACAACAAAACCTTACATTACTAAACTTGTTTCCCTTTTGACTTTTATTAGCAATTTTTTCTCCATAATCTCATGTTTTTATGATGTGAATGCATGAAAAGATTTTAAACTTGTCTTTCCCATGGAAGCTCATATCCATATCATTTTCAAGGTCTTAACAAAAGATGAAAAAAAGCAAAGCGTTGCCCATCAATGTGAGGAAATGAGATCAATGAAATAACTACCATGGCTATTTTCTTGAGAACCACACATTAAAAGTGAATTAAAATATCACCAGATTTAGATTTAATTCCTCTTTCACATCTTGAACAAATTTGTGGTCATTTCAGTAGAGATCATTAACAATTCTATCATCATGGCTCAGTAAAATATTGATTTTGGCTGAATATTTGACTTATAGGCCTAAGCAGTTTAGATCATAAAATGAACTTTGCTATAAACTGCCTTTACTTACCGAAAGGTGACTGGAATTTGGCAGTAGCCCAGAATTTGTTCACCTGATTTTTTGTGTATAGAATGGTACGTTTGATTTTGTAAAAACACACAAAGAATAGAGACAAGCTAAAACATTCAAAACATGCAATAGAGAAGGTTGGCAAAGTACTCAACTAAACTTACATAGGAAAATTCCCCCTTTCTTTGAAAGCCTTTCAACCACAGCTAATTTTGGTAGTTACTTGATGTTGCTGTTAAGGTTCAAAAATAAGTCTGATGCTTTTCCTTTTTTTGAAGTGAGAAATTGTAAGCTGATGCTTTGCTTTAAAATCCATTTCAAGAATTTTGAAGGGTCTAAGTCCCATTTTACCACATTGCCATCACAGTGAATGAATTGAGGACTACAATACATGCAAAATTGGCATCTGAAGTTTATCTAGTCGTGGTAAGTCAAACCCTGCTCCCATCAAATAGTCATTAGCAAAGATTTTGTTGTTCTAAGGAAATCCAATGATATTTTATGAGTGATGGACACAAAATCCTGACACTTTTTCAATTTTTGAAAACCTTGGAAGGCATTTAAATACAAAATCTTGGTACTGCATGCTACTATGTAGGCTTGTGTGTTTTAATTCATCACCTGTTATTGTGATTGTGTCTAGTAGTGATGTTCATTGACACAATTTGAGCAATAGTGTGTGCTTACCCATGTGTTTGGGTGCGGTATAAACTTTAACACCCATGTGTTTGGCTCCGTCAAATGGTATATCTTGCAGTACAGTATTGTGGGAAGGGAGCACATAGCAAATATAACAACCAGTGCTGCCCCATCCCCTCATCTGGACCTATTCCACATTCCTGTGAGTACAAAGGTAAATGACTACAGAAATGACAACTTGCATGATGATTTCTGCAACAACTATCACTTCAAGGGAAAATGCAGTCCCCCCCCCCCCCCCAATCTGAAGCAGTGTACCCCAGTACACTGGTTCAGGAATGGCTCCTATCAATCATGTGACAATGTTTTTGTCACTTATTTCCTAAATTTATGCAGAATAGCTCAATTGGTTTATCCTCAATATGCAATGATTTGACACAGGAACATTATGAAAATACTTGTGAGAGAAATAAGCAGAGATCTGTAAGATTTAGCAAATTTTTGAAAATAAACTTGGGGGGGGGGACTGCCTTCTCCCTTTAAATACCAAGGGGACACTATCTGAATTTAAAATGCTTCCATACTGCTGTCAATTTTATGAAGATTGTGAGAAGTGGAACTGTGAAATGTTTTTGGTACTTTTAAAGTGAACAGCGTCAGCTGCTACAAAGTAACGTTCTTTATGAAATCCCTTGTATTCTCAAGCAGTGCTGTAATTTAACTCATTTTAATGGGAATCTTTCGAAATGTGTTTTGGGGAAAATGTTTTTAAAATGTACTAGTTTGGAATTTGTAAAGGAATGTGACAGTATCAAAAAGGAACAGAATTTAGTAACTGCTTTTGTTATTTTGCCATCCATGACTTTATATTTTTTTCTTTGTTGAATGACATAAAACGGCACAAAGACAGCCATGTTGACCCAGGGCTTAAGCCCGTATTTGAGATTAGGGAGTGAAAATTTGACATACATGGAGATGGTTGAAAGGGACACCCCTACTACTTCCTCTTGCTAAAAATTTTCAGTTTGCACCTTTGAACCTTTGTGGAAGTAAAATTGCACAGAATTTTACTCGTTTAACGTCCGCACCCTGAAAAAGGGGTATTGTATTGGACATGTATACCATTGTTTTGATTTGTGTATGGAAAAATGTGTTGGGGATGGCCATTAAAATGATGACTGGGCAGTTGTTTGGCTTTTTAGCAGCTTTCTGTTGATTTGCTTACAATATATTCACTGGAAGAGATCTTGTAACTTGTAAGCAGTCATCAGGTCAATATCACTTTTGTAACAACAGAAGCAAAATTGATACAAAGTCACTCCAAAGATGTCCATTCAAACCCTCTGGCTATGACCCTGGCACTACACAGATGTAAAGTTCAGTAGAGGCATTAATGACATTCTTGTACTACTCCTGTTAAGTGCTTATCAGCCAACCTACATTCCATCAGTCAGGTTGCAGATTGATGATCATTTGCTAACTTGGTATTTGATTAAAATATTGTACAACTACCAGTTAATGAAATGGAAAAAGAAGAATATATTGCAAATTGACCAAAAGAAAAAAAAAATTCAACACCATTTGTAACTCATTTTTTCCTTTTATGAAGTATTTTTATTTACTTTCATGTACAATTGTATATAAACTGAGTGATACTTAACCGGTATTTCATGAGCACAGTTCTACCCAAGCCCAAGATTCATTCATTAATGTATTGCAGGTAATATACTGCTGGTATACCAACATTCTAAGGCTTTAGACTTACAGTAGCTCACAGAATTCTTCTCCCAAAGTAATACCTTCAGTACACCAAAATGCTGTTCTTTAAAGGGGCTAGTACCTTACCCCAAACACTTTTGGGTATATTTATTCACAAGTGGTGACCACTTTGGCATTAATTCAAGAAATAGCAGGGAAAGGTCAAAGACTTAAGCTTAAATGTATTACCATTGCTGTGGCTGAGTGGATAAAGGTGGTGGTATTTCAAGCAATGAAGCTTGACAACCAGGAGGTTTGGGGTTAGATCCCTGGCCAGGTCAAAGGAAGGTGGGTTTTGTTTTATCCAAGGGCAATCTATGGTTTTACCATCTGAACTGGCTTTTCAAAAAGAAAACCAACTTTGACCTAAATTGTTAAGTTGTTTAGCCACCTGACATGAAGTTGTAATTCAAAAGCCACTTAGGCTTCTCCCATATTTGTGGTGGCTTGGTATCATAAATCAATTGCCCTTCAAGGCCTGAATTATTATGAATTGTTTTAATTGACACTGAACATTTCTCAATGGAAACAGAATGTTCTGTCTTGTAAAAAGTCTTGACAAAATCTGGTTCTCAGTTCTTGCTGACAGCAACATTCATGACTTCTGACTGGAACTGAACATTTGCTGCAGTGTTCCCACGGAGACGCACAATTGCATGATTACCTGCACAGAGTTCATAACCTCATAAAGAAATCAGATGTCTCCAGGAAATTCTCTCATCATTTCAGGTGCTTCAATCAGCCATTTATAAAACAGTGAAAAACCCAGCACAAAAATGATTTTAATAGTGGGAACCCTCATTCCATTCCCCTTCTGGTATGAACACTGCTTTGCCCCAGCCTATATGCCAGTCACCCCTTGATTTTCACCCTAACAGCTGGTGGTATGGCTCTGAAAACTATTCTCTGCTCTCTTACGGTTACCTACAGTAACTCTCATCTTCACAATGTCAGCACGTCCCTTCTTTCACATTGAATGTTTCATCTTGTCGGAACCTGTGCCTTTCTAAACTGATTGAAGTGTTCGAGGTATTGATTGATAGTATCTAAAGGCTGGTATACATCTACTTTGTTCACCAAGTTAGAGGGAGGTTTGGGGACAAATCCATTGCCAAGAAATCCTTGCATAAACTCGGTGAGGAGCGGCCAGCAGTCTTGCAAAATTACACAAGGAGTGTACTCAACCTGTAAAGGCAAAATAAAAAAATATCTTACTGAGTGAACTATGCTTTATGTCTTTAAGCACTTGAACAGAGATGAGAGAAATGCACTGTTACAACTTGTTTGATTTCCACAGGTCTGGCACAAGTATTTTCAGCTCAACATAGAAAACATTCCATGATTTACATATTAAAATGACAATTACATGCTTGAGTTCACTGAATCTGACTGTTTTCACTAACTATAAAGCTACAATATATGAACCATAAATGATCACCCCTTGTTCTTCCCTGCCAATCACAGACATAGCTCAATTGAACAGTTAACAAAAACTTTCATAGCATTATACTGAACTATGAATAGGCCTGAAAAGGCAGATTTACACTTTCAAATTTTGTGTGCAATAAAGCTATAACAACCATACAGTATATTGTTGTCCCTTGATCTTCAGAGCCAATCTTTAACACAGCTCAAGAGTTGACCAATGTTCACCTTCCATAGCTTTATAGCACTGTAGTGAAGTATTAGGTGAACTTTACACCCCACATATTGAAGCATTGGTCTGCTTTAAACTATAATCATACTGCATGAATGTGTCGGTTGGGTTGAGGTTTGGGGTTTAGTGGATTCAAAAATATCCTTTCGGCATACAATCCTCATTAGAAAAATCCGCCCCTTGAAACTGGTCGTCATGACTTGGCCAATAGCGTCACGACTTGGCCGATTTTTAAACCGCAAAGACCAGATATTCACAGTCCGAAGGATGCTGGTCTGGCATTGTTGAATTTTACTTCCGTGCATAACTTCACTAATTATGAACCGATTTTCATGGTTGATGATTCATTTGGGAACTAATTTAGCCACTTAA
>WURT03097614.1:1320-12506 GCA_009936505.3 Holothuria glaberrima
GCTAGTAGCAATAGCGCCATATAATTAACGACACAAGTGCTAACCATAGACATGGGCGTACGGGACTCTTCCTATATAGGGGCAGAATTTTTTTTGCCCGAATCTCAAAAAGTTGCCCGAATCTCAAAAAGTTGCCCGAATTTCGTTGCAGTTCAAGTGCATAAAATAGACCACCAAACCGCTATATGCGCGCGAAGCGCTCGAAAATCTTTGCACAATTTCGGGCATTCGATCAAAAATTCGGGAACTCAGTAGAAAATTCGGGCAATCTTTTCAATTTTACTTGACCTCTGCCGGAATATCCCCTATTCTGTGCCCGAATTTTTGTCGTTTCCTGCCCGAATTTTCGACCTCAGAATTTTTTTTGGGGGGGAAGTCTTTCCCTTCCCCCTGCCCCCCGTCTCGTACGCAAATGACCATAGAGCAGGATATAGGAACTAACCTATCACCCATACTAAGTTGTCCAAATGTTTCTCTTGTAATTGTCTGTTCGTTAAGTTGTAGATCAGAAAATTTATTTGCCCGTATATTATTTTATCCATATTCAACTAATAGTGGCTCTACACCTTTCTCCCATGGGGCTTTGCGGCCCCACTGACCAATACTTTTCACTCCTAAATGGTATTCTTGTGTAACGCGGGTCCTGCGTCGAGTTTAGGGGATAGACTTACGTGATGCAGAAATATTGCGTTTAAAATGCATCAACATGACATACAAAGAAAATACCTTAAATCGTTATTAAACCATTCAGTCGCAACAGTAAACTCTAGCAATAGCTTTATTTCCTACAAACATTGTGCATTACAAGGGTAACGGATGTTGCATCATTTGAATTTTCGAAAGTTTGAGTGAACAAATTTCTTTTGTGCAATTAATAACTGAATTAATTCCTGTGAGAGCCTTATCTCTTGAAAAGAAATCTGCCGACCTGCCGTATTTTGAATTATCTATCAATCTGTATCTATTTATATTGGTTTAAAAATATAGACACTTTTGTAAAACAAACGCAATATTTCCCTTTAAGAAAATATTCAGGGGAAAAGAGGAGTAGACAAGCAGACAAAAGAACAACAGAACAAGCCAATTTTATTTACAAATAAAAATCTTTCTTTCTTTCTCAGTGTGGAACTAACAACAGGAAATTAGAAATGTACAAATGATTGAATTAATAATTTCAGCTTAAAATCTTGAAATGTACAAAACGATTGTCGATTAATCAGTTCTCGTAGTCAGTACTTTGATCTGGGTGTTGGAAACTCTGGAGCAGTCACAGCTGTTGAACCTTTAGCAGTCTAGTCCTGCAGTCCGCTGTAATCTTCAGCGGCTGAGGTTTGAGGATCCCGTTGACCGAAACCTCAGTGGGACGAGTCCCTGGCCTGGCAGACTGTCCTTCCCTGCAGACAGCTGAAACGCCCAGCACGCCGACCCCTAGGTTACTGAAACACCAGTAGACTTATCTTCAGTGCTCTCACACTCTCAGAGGGCTTTTTGCTAATGCTTTATTTAAACAAGTTACTGGTGTATACCACATTCAGCATTGCCACCAGTAGTTTAATTTGTAGGCCTAAAAAGGGTAAAACACCTTGTAAAGTCACCCCTCCGTCGGGGAAAAGAATGGAATGGGCGTGCCGGAATACTGAGAGTCAAAAATATTGTGTTCACAAAACACATACAATTCCAAACATGGGGTTTAATTTGATAGCGAATGACTGTCGCTACTTGACTATATTCAAAATACCGTGGTTTCAGAGTCTTTTTTCAGACGCGCTGTTTGTATAATGAAGTAAAGAATTCAATATTTGTATTCTTTTTCAATTATCCTGATCGTAAAACAGTGTTGTCCTAATCGGTATAAACTTCCTCGACGCTGAAATGCCTTTCACAGACAAACAATGAAACAGAATATTTTCACACGCTCCTCGCCCAGTTAGCTGCACGGGTTACTAGTGTCAGGGGCTCAACCATGGGGAAACATGAACCCCTTATTGGCCTACAGAGAAAAAAATGAAAAAAGAAACAGTAATATACAAGCCCGGGATGTCGTTCCATACTCAGGCAAATAGTGCCTGGGAAGTTCCAATTCCGGTGATTTAGTAGGTGTTCCCATCCAAAATTTTCTTAAGCGCTTCGGGCAAATCGTCAGTGACGCTCCGCTTACGTATTGTTCTCTATTGCTTACCGAAGTCACAAAGGTGTGCCTCTTTGCCCAAACCCTAGATCCACGCCTGGATTCTTATGCCAATTGGTCCGAGATTTACTCCCACTTTATTCCTTTTTGACAAATCTTAGTCCGTCCGCCATTACACTTTGTTTTGCATCACTTTACTCAACATGACATCTGAGCAAGGTGTGAAAATTAGGGCATTTTTTCTGAAATAAAACCGTCCCAATTGCCTTAGGTTGGTTAGTTGGTTAGATGAGGTTTTACGGCTCAGGTTGTATAACCAATTGGTTTAAGTCGGGCCTGCCACGGCCTTTATTTCCAGTTGTGGCTCACTGGCTTGTTTTCCCTTCGACATTGCTCCTGCATGGTGAGCACCAAGCACAATGGCAGTAGGTTCCATTTTTTAAAGTCTTTGGTATGACTCTGGCCCAGCTTATACACGGTTGCAGTGATAGGCGTAGAAAGCTGTTCGAGATTGGGACTAAACCTTGTTTCGGATCGCCGTCCTGGGGGAGGGGCCTAAGGGGGAGGGGTCTTCCCTCTCCTTTGGAAAATTTTTGGATATTTAAGGGTGCTTAGATACAATTTGGTGCATCGGTTTTGGACAAATTTTAAGGTAAATTACTGCAAATTGTTGATATTTCTCACAGAAGAGACAAACAAGGGTTCCCTTTGGAAAATTTTTGGACATTTGAAGGTCCTTAGATGCAATCTGGTGCATCATTTTGGACAAATGTTAACGTATATTACTGCATATTTTTGACTATTTTTACAGAAGAGACAAATAAAGGGTTTTCGTCCTTGGAAAGTGGGGGGATGAAGCATACTTTCGCCCCCACAATTTTCATTGGGGCTGTCGTCCCCGGCCCCGCCCCCTTCCCCCACAGCTTCCTATGCCCTTAGTTGCAGTTAGTTTTGCTACTTTTATTACGTTTCTGTAATACAAAGAAGTTAGTTTCCACAACTAAAATGCACAAAATTGCACCTTGTTAGTTGCTTTTCTGACAAAAAAAAACTTCACCCTTAGGCCACAACACTGCATCACTAGTAGCTCTTGACAATCTAAAATCTGCCTCCCCCTCTTCTCAGACAAATCCTGAATTTGCCACTGCGATGATACTTCTGGCTTTTAGCCTAAAATTTTCGAATATTTATGGTCTGTATAAAAGTACCCAACCGCTGAAGATAGATTTATGCGTGTAACCCAATCTATCATATCAGTTCTTTTTTCAAAGAGCTAAATGACTGTCCGATGGGCCCTAACATAGGTTCGTGCCAAGGGCCCCACATTCGTAAATCCGGCCCTGCTCCTCTTATATATTTGTACAGGCGTTTAGACTGTCTGAACTGGCGGTTATTCGAGTTAGGCTAAGTATAATTCAATGGCTTTTTCTAATCCCCTCCTCATCCCATTCAACTGCGTTGTCCTTCAACAGAGCGTATGGACCTTTCGTTATTATTATGATTAGCATTATTGTTCTCTGTCACATTCTTCTGTTCCTACCTTTGCACCACGGGCGGCGATCCGGGGGATGGGGGATATATGCCCCCCATGAAATTGGATGAGGGGATACTGTACACTATATCCCCATGAAATGAACCAGGCAGATCCGGAAATCAGAAAACTTTACCTTTTTCTACACTTACAATATAGGCCTATTTATTTTTTTAGGAAATTCTTCTGACAGTTGTCATAGTATCACCTTGCAAAACCTGGAAAGGGCCATTTCCAGTGATCTTGGGGTATTTTTGGCAAAATTTTTTTCGCTCCGCGCCAACTTATCGTGGCGCTCCGCTTAGATAGTACCACTGACTAGATATGGAAATAAGAACACTTAACCTTTTCCTAGACTTTTTTACAATATGCCTATTTTTTAGGAAATGCTTGTTGTCATAGTGTTACGTGCAAAGCCTGGAAAGGGCCATTTCCGGTGATCTGGTGGGGTATTTTAACCAAAATTTTCTTTATACGCTCCGCGCCAACCGATAGTGGCGCTCCGCTTAGATAATATCACTGACAATATATCCCCCCCCCCACCCTTTCAAACACGGATCACCACCCCTGCTTTGCACAGACGTTTAGACGATCCTGTGCAATATTTATAGAAGACAAATCCCAGCACTCACCTTAATGTTGACTTTGAAAAAGAATGAAAATTGCGTGCTGAAAAAATAGTGCGCTCTTCATTTTCTCAACATTGCAAGTAAGTGGTGGTGGTCAAGACATGCTGAATATATGTGACAAGTTCGAAAAGTGTCCCATGATTTTGTCCACGATTGTAATTCAGAGATTTTCTTCGTTAATTCGTTTCTGGGTATACACTACATGCCAACTTATGGATGCGCTCACCTTAGATAATTTTAAATGTTAAATTAATGGTCAACTTTTCATGGCATTGAACCTCCGGGCCCATTGCAGAAAAAGCTGCATACGAGCCCAGCTGCTACTCCGTTAAATCCAATATATTCGGCGGTGATTCAACTTTGTTTCTAACCCCTGGTTTGAACACCATGCTTAATCCTTGCATGCAATTCAGAAATCTACCTGTGTATATGGAATCGCGATTCCCAATAGTTTTTTCGACTTGCTTTGTGTGAGCTCAATAGAATAGATGTCTCGCTTGTGCTGCTCCTAAAGTAAACTTTTGTGGAATTTCCTTGTTATTACTTGAGTAAATTACTATTTCAAACCTTTGCAACCCTTCCTGTTGTTCACTTTCAGGAGCGTATCCAGGGGGCACGGGGGAAAGTGCCCCTGGGTAGCAGGGGAAGAGAAACAAGAGAGAGAGAGAAAAGAAAGGAGAAGTAAAAAATGGAAAAGGAAGGGGAAAGAAGAGAAATAAGGAGAGGTGAGGAGGAAAAGAGAAAAAGGAAGAAGAGAAGGAAGAAAGAGAGGGAAAATAGAAAGGATAAGGGAACGGAAATGACGCGTTTGATGGTATGGTAGCAGCGAGGTATCTAGGTGCGTTACTGAACTGCCCTGGACTAGCTTATTAAGCCCTCCAACTGATTCGTGGAGGAGACAATCGTCAGTAACTTGTGTGATGTGAGCCTCGATTTCCCTTTTGAGAAGTCCAGGTGGGAGGTGATCATTTTTTTCTGGGGGGGGGGGGGTTGTTTCCAGAAAAAAACCGTTAAAGTAAGATTCCCCTTCGTCACCCCACAAACTACCGTTCGCCCTTTTCACTTCAATCTAATCTTCAGGATTCTGGTTGACAAAAAATCGACTTCATGTCAAATCATCATGAAATATCACGAAAAGACAAATCTGACATTTTATAAATTGGGGAATGACTGACACATTTAGGGTTATGTATGGTTATAATACGATCTTTTAAAAACCGAGATTCTTCAAGCATATAGTAAACATGAGCTGTGACGAAATATTTCCGCAAATGTGCGCCTAAACTGATCCGTATCATGCAATCAATTTCGTTCCATTCGTTCGATACTTGAAAAATCTGTAATACCAGTTGAAATTTCTCACATCCTAGTCTAGCACATTTACCGACTAGGCCTTTGTCAACTTTGTATGCATTTTCCAACTAGATCAAGTGGGAATAATGCAAAACATTATTTTCTCACTTAAAATCGAATTAAAACGTCCCTTGCCATCTTATTTAATAAAAAATTTCGGCGCGCTTCGCGCGCATACGTCACGATTTGCATGTCGTCTCATTACCATTATTAAGGTAATTATACATGGAGCTATTCTGATCACAACACTTTGCGAAAAAACAGAGATACATCTTCAAACATCTACAGGGGCCTCGCATCAATATGGGATGTTCCAATCTAATTTGTAGTATGGTGTGGAAGGTTGAAAGTATGTATTTCCCTTTATACATTTTTCAAAAAATTTTCAGAGCTCTTCGCGCGCACCCATTATTCCTACAGATGGTGATTGTTAGTACACTTACGACGAAAACGCATTCTGAAATGTGCTTGTTAGTCAGTCACCCCTTTTGCTATATCTATCAGAGAGGTCTAGTATCATTTTCCTGCACCTATACTCTCCCTCCCGCCCATTCCTAATTGCTGGAAGCTGTTCGTCTGGATTTTCGTTCAAAATTAGTAAAAATACCATAGATGTAAAGTACTGGGCGTCATACTCTATATTATCATTTGGATGTCAGGTAATAAGCATTATGTTATTGCAGGGGTGACCTCAAGGGGGGTTGGGGGCATGCCCCCTTCCCTCCCTCCCCCGTCGGGGATGGCTAGCCCCCTTCGGGTAATTTTTACATTTTCGTCGGGAGTCTTACTCGATGCGATAAAGTATGCAGTCTACGACGGCGACTAGTTGCCCCGACGGTTTACCTGTTGTTTGCTCTTTGGAGGACAATTTCTCTAATAAAACCCCAAAATTTTCCGCGTGCTGTAAAGTCACTCCTGTTCATTCAACAGTTCCATTCAACATAACTAGTAGCACAAGTCTTGTCCATCTTACCAAGTAGCATGTAGGCGGAGTACACAGTTTATGTAGAGGTCGTAAATTTTATCCCATATCACAAAAGAAAAGCATATAGTTTTTATTCTCTTGTGCGTGTCATGCGGTACGGTCAGTTAGAGAGAGACTCACGGAGCAAAGTTTGGGTAGTCCAGGTAGTTTCGATACAATGTATGTTATCACCGATAGGGTCAACAACCCCTTCAGTTTTCTTTTTTTTTTTCTTTTTGTTCTTAATGATAACGTATGTTTTTTGTGTCAGCCTGCCAAAGTTTTGGCGCGCTTCGCTCGCTTTGCAATTTCACGGTTCAGATCAAAAGAACACTATCAGTGTGCAATTCGGCTCTTGAAGTATTAAGTGAAAATAATGCAAAATATGCCTTGCAGTGGCATGAAATAGTTATAGCACCTTCATATTCCCTTCTCACCACCCCCGACATAGTGGCTGTAGGAACTTGGGGTGGCTGGCATGCCCTGGCCCCCTTGTCGGGAAATTTCTGTTGCCACCCATGGTCAGTTTACTTATTTTAGCTTTCAAGACGGTCATTTCTGCGATAAAACCCAAAATTTTCGGTACGCTTTGCCCACTCTTCCTCAGTTCCAATCAGTTAATTATAGCTAAATATAGTACAAACCCTTTCCACCTTTTCAAGAAACTTAACAAGTAGAATATGCATGGATTTATGTAAATGTCCGGAATTTCTTCTCATTCGCTAAACCTAGAATATGTTCTCTTTCGTCCGTCGTGCGGTACCGCTAGTGACCCGAGGAGGGAAGTACAGTGTAAGTTATGCCCGATAGGGCCGAACTGCCCAGACGATTGGCGTACATAAGCTTAAAATAAGTAAAAATTCTTCTTAGTGTGGGCTTACCCGAAAAATTTTCGTGCGCTTCGCGCGCTTTGCAATTTCACAGTTCCGGGAAAACATTAAATCATCGGGAAGTAATGTTCCTCTAGTATACAAATTTTATGCAATATATGCCCCGCAAAGTTCCCCAGCCTTTACCAAGCCGGGGATGAGAGACCATATTGTATACCCTATGATTGTGCTGTCACCGCCAGTCACATTCTCGTTGACTGTTATGAATACTCCCATATTCGCCAGAAGTACTATGCTGTGGCAGACCTGGAAACTTTGTTTGAGCAGACAGATTCTTCCCTTATTTTGGGCTTTCTCAAGGAGAGTAAATTATATAGAAATTTTTGACATAACTCCCGCATTTGCCTGTTCTTTTAAGTGGAATTTGACCCCAACGTATTTTAGTTAATTGTTCCCCAACACTGCACCTTTTTCTTTTCTAGATGATACTGTATAACACAATCGTGTTGGTGTGTCGTAAAATTACATCTAACTAACCGTTAACCAACCCCTTCGATCGCATCGGGCTGTCGGGGCTTCGGGTCGCTAACCCCCGTCGGGGAGTCTGCCCCTCCGTTGGGCAAATCCTGGCGCCATCCCTGTGTCATTGCCCCATTTTATATAATTGATCCGGATCGCTTCCAGGAGGCCTTATACAGGTATCTGCCAGCCTTAGATGTCCTTTTATAATTCACAATGAAGGAAAGTTGACTCCACGCACGTATTTTTACGTTAAAAATTTCCCCAAATAGAAGACAGTAGAGTAGCCAAAAAGGGGTGGGGGAGCTTCAGGTGATTTATTGACAACATATCCTTCTCTTAGATAACTTAGCCTAGTCTCCTCATTCACCTAACCAAAAATTAGAATTCACTGAATTACGGACATTCTCCAGCCATATATGGTTAGCTCCAACAATTGTCCCAAAGTTAGTGCCAGTTTTGCATCTTAGCAACCTTAAATTTACAAAAAATTCTCAAAGGAGAGGGGAACCCCTCCCTTAGACTCTACCCCCATTACGGCATCTTTATGTAATGACAAAGGACAGATCCCCACTGCTGAATTCACTAAATTACGGAAAGTTTCCAGCCACACGATTAGCTCCAAAATTATCCCAAAGATAGCACCATTTTGCATTTGAGCAACCTTAAACTTTCTCAAAGGGGAGGGAGACGCCCTTCCCCTTAGACCCCTCCTCCAGGACGGCCCTCTTTCACCCAACCAAAAATTAGGATTCACTAAATCATGAACATTTTCCAGCCACGTATGATCAGTTTAAGAAAAGAAACACCAAAGACAGCGCCATTTTGTGTCTACGCAACCTTAAATTACCAAAAACTTCTTCAAGGTGAGGGGGAAACCCCCTCCCCATAACACTTCCCCCAGAACAGCGATCAATCACGCCATGCTTTGCCCCCCCCCCATCAAAATACCCTGGCGCCGCCACTGCCTTCACACCACCCAAACATATGACCCTAGCTACATCCCTTTGTCAGTATGTGAATATACGGTTCATTTTGGAATCACAATTGAGTTCCCAGCAGCGCACAACAAGGAATGTGCTAGTCATGATAACCTAAGATGAAATATGTATTTAAAATCGTCTTGAAACCTTTTTTTTCTTCAAAGAAAACTGTTTAAGCTGTTAACTAAAGGAAACGTCTAAGGTACCTCTGTCAAGCATGAGAAGGGCCATTTCCGGCCATCTGGGAGGTATGAAAAATAAAAATTTTCTCCGTACGGTCCGCTCCAACTCATGGTGGTGCTCCACTTAGATGGTCGGTCCAAGTCGTGCCACCACCTACCCCCCCCCCGGAACAAAATTCCAGCATACGCGCCTGACTTTCCCCACCAACTACCACCATCCTCAAAAAAATAGATTAGGACCTGAAATTTGCAACCATGATAAGAAAAGTATTTTATTAGCAATTCAAATTATACGTGGGGGCAGGGGAATTCTCTAGAAATGTTCCAGAATGGCCTCAAAAGCCATCCAATTTAAGAGACATTCTCGGAGAGGACCCCGGTTCCATCCCCAGCTACCGGCTTCGCGCCTTCGGCACCAGAAGTGGAAGGTCACATCTTACGAAGATGCAGCCTCCAATAAAACTTGCTTCCTTGGCGTTTTTTTACTGCGGACACCGATGGCCGTGTCCCCATAAGAACTACCCATTACACATTGCGTTTTATTTCGAAAAGTATTACACACCATCACCCTCAACCTTTCATCGTCCTTACAAAATTATGCTTTAAACTGAATTTTCGAAAGGATCTCGTTTTTCACAGCAATGAAAAACGTGACGGGTACCCTGTCCCGGACCATCGACAAAAATGAAACATAAAAGAAAGAATACGTGGCTGGAGAAAGTAGGAGAGTCTTTGATGCAATGGATAAAATTGCAATTTCAAAGAGTAAAGGAAACTAATAGACCGCAATAAAATGATGTATTTTTCGGCGCGCTTCGCGCGCACCCGTTTTTTCGTGATTACCACCTGTAGAAGTTAGAACTTCTTGCGTGTTCCATAGTTCGTTCAAAATGTTCTAGTATCGTAGAAACCACCCATAAAGCAAACGCCCATCATCACAAAAATGACGTGCTGTCCTGATTGAGGTTATTATGTATTGAGGTTGTATATTGTATTAATTTGCACTTACTAAGATTTCCCAGTACTATCATGGGAGTGCGGCATGTTGATTTCTGACTGGAGGAAACCGAGAAATTGGCTTTTGCTAAACTCCAGTTGGTCTCCCATCGAGCCCCCACTCCAACGTGTTACACAAATCTCCGCTACGTTTACCCCAGATCACCCTTATCATCTCTACCACTAAGGGAGCTTCACTTGGCAACAACTAAAAATGTGATCCTCCTAGGTTACCCTACAAACATAAAAACGAAATAAACGTACACTGAACTATACCGCTCAGTCACATTCCGTACATAGTCAGCATACCAGGGGTCCCGTTAGACTCTGTCAAGGTACCGTCACAGTAAAACAGGCAACTATCCGATTGGCTGTGCTTGGCTAATAAAGCTCTGCTTTGCTGGCTACTCGCTGTACAGATGTGGGCAAGGAGCTGTGCATGTGCTAACATGCAGCTAGTTAAGTTCGGTGTGTAGTGTAGTGCATGATAGTGTAGTACGTGCAGCGCAATCAGAAGAAGATGGTTAACTTCATCAGTTTACATGTAACATACAGTAGCCTACATGCAATGGACAATTTTTACTATGACGTCTCGTGGTGATTGAATGTTATTTTCCGCAATTTATGACTTAGCCAGCAACAACATATTTAGTTTGGACTAACTGTTGGCAAACATCTCACAACCTAGTGTAGCAGTTGCTGAAAGTGGATTTTCATGTTGCCAACATGTCGACGCTGTTAGTGTTGCTATCTAACATGGTTATTTGGAGCACAATACTGTACTAACGTTTGGTAAGTTATATGGGCTGGGAAGTTGCCTAAGGCCAAGAGAATGAAAGTCATAGGCTCAGGCCTAGATTTACATGTTATGAGTCTCTGCCATAGATTTTTGTCCGGGAAATATTGAAAACACATGCGGTTATTTGTTATTTTTCATTATTCATTACCGGTATTTGGCATTGGTCATTACGCCTTGGCCTATATACATAGGCTAGGCCTAGGCCTAAATAAAAAGCTCATAGGCTACAACGGTTCGAAACTGGCAACCACCCAAGGTTTTAGCTGCTGAAC
>WURT03097625.1:0-12506 GCA_009936505.3 Holothuria glaberrima
AATTCAAAGCTAACCCGTTCTTATATTTCCTCTGATCCCTTAGCTAAAAATACTATTATAAAGCTTCTCATTTCCCACCCAAAAAATAATTTAAAGACTCCTCTTGATATTTTAAACTATAAAAATTGGGAAGAGGTAGAGCAACTGGTTGAGGGAGGGGGTGGGGTACCCAGATTAGGTTAGATGTCACCGGCTAGAGTGCCTGTGAGTTATACCTGGTTTTACCAGGGAACGGCACAGCCGGTGACGGGACTTTTTTTTTTGTAGGCTAAACTCTCCCATGGTCTTTTCCAAACCTTTTGCTCTGCTTCGACCCAGATTCCTTGCCTTTCGCCGGTTTTGCTTTTTCTGTCTGTAAGCCTCCAGTTTTAGTTGAATAGTTTAGAGCCCTTTGTCTTTTTCTTATGCCAAATTCTCTCACCCCATTGATCAATAGGCTAAATTCCGAAGGAGTGGCGCAAGCCACTCGAACGGTGCATTACCTCACTCACTATCCTCATCGGACAAATGATATAGTCCTTCCTGGTTCCTATTCCAGTTCCCCGTTTTATCCTCTCCTTCGAACGACAACTTGCAACTAGTTTATACTAAGGTGTTGTGCTCTACCCTAACAAAGTAATTCGCATCACCATCTCTCCCACAATGGTTGTGTAAATTCTTTCCCATATCGCAAATGAATGTAGGGATTTATCCATGCCCTAATCATTGAATAGGAAAGGATTGTTAAGACAGCAGGTCACATGGACTGAGACACACTATTACTGAATGTGTTCTCAGAAAACAAATTAAGTCAAATTTATCCGTGATTTCCAGTATGAATAAAAACCAGTTTGCTGCAGTGAGAAAGTCAGTATCTAGAAAGATGATAAAACGTTTCGCAGTTTGATTTACTTTGATATTATTTTGTCATCTTTAGACATTATGGTTGTATTCCGATCTACAAAATAGTTGAGTTTACAAATAAACCCTTCTACGCCAGCCCTCTTTAGCTTTGCACAATTGAAAAATCTTTACAATTTTATACTAAACAGGCGAACCTCTTACACAAATTTCTTCGGACGTCTTACACCCGCTGCACACTATGCGAATGCATATTGCCACTTAACTAGACTGTAGCGTCGGTCAAATTCTTGTTTATAGTCAACTTTTTAAATCTGCAAATAGTGTTGCCACAGGCTTCCTCAAAACCAACATATTTTGGACTAAAGTTTAAGACTTTCTTTTATTTCTCTATAGCCACCGTAGTCATTGGTTTGATGTAGAGTACTATAATAACACATTACCGGCAATGTCCTTATTGTCTGACATGTCCAGCAGGACGTATTGTATACGTCATATTACGTCTTTTGGTACAGTCTGATTTTCCATTGTCTGACTGGTTCATCTTCTTTGGAAAGGATTAGTGTTATGCGTCAATACCTTTACTATTGAGACATCACTTGTGCTATAGACATGCATTGCTGTCATTTAAATGTGAGAACATCACTTCTAGTTGGTGTATTTTGGTGCGTACCCCATTAAGCTTTTATGAAGTTTTGTTTCGATTGTTCTAGCGGCGTTTACTGCCATAAGAAGAGGTCTCTCTAAAGTTTGTGATACCGGGAACCAGGGGCGTAGCAAAGGTGTAATCTTTGGGGGTGCCGACAGATCTGGTGATGCGTAATACGAGCGCGAAGCGCGAGCTTTAACAGGTGGGTTCCAGGGGCCCGCCTTAGGGCCCCTGGTGGGGTCCAGGGGTAAAGCCCCAGTGGGGGCCCATTGGGCAAAGCCCCCAAAAGCTCTGAGGTTTTAGCATATTTCTGGGTAAAAATTAAGTCCCAAGATAGGTATATTTTGGTTCATGATACGTGAATCAATGCAAAGACTTCTAATAATTTGTGGTAGACTATCCCTCCCGTCATGCCACTACACTTCAGGAGCTGAACCTGACGTTCGGAATCAAATCACTATGCGTTCAGCATTTGAACACTACGGACTTGTCAGGCGTTCAAAAATAGGCGAATATGCTTCGAATGCCAGATGCATTTCAGTGGCATACCCAAGGTTTCTCTCAAGGGGCCATGCAGTGTGTCGTGTGATCGCCGGCCGGGGGAGGGGTCCCTCCCCTATGAAAATTTTTGAAAAATTAGGTGTCCTTACATGTAATCTGGTGCCACATATGCTACATTTTGAAGTGGAATTACGTATTTTTAGGGACTAAACAAAAAAGTGGCATCAGTGAGAGGGGATGATGGCTCAATGCCCCTGCCTACACCACTGATGCGTTTTATATCGGTTACATTTTGGTGTTCAAAAGTTGAACGCCTGACTGCCTGAGTTCGCAGTGAAGGGAAGACACGGGCGACACACATTATTTTTTCCCATGATGATTGTGGGTAAACCGGATCCTCAGAAATTTGCAAAATGTGTTAGAAGTCAAGATTAGGGTTTAGAAAACGGGCTAAGGATACCCTCTACATGGCAATTGGGTGCTGTTGATCACATGGTGATGAAGAAAGTGAGGCATAATGTCCATAAAGTGTGTGTTTTTCAAGAATGTCATATGCAGTGTTTAAGCTAGGACGTTTTCTCAATGCAACATTTACTGATCTGTGACACGGGGGGTCTAAGGGAACGGGGTGTCACCCTCCCCATTGGAAAATTTTTGGAATTTGAAAGGTGCCTATATCGCAAATGGAGCAATATTTAAGTGTATTTCCGCCCTAAGGAGGAACCAAAAAATCTTTGTGACGAACATTTTACTACATAAAAATGTTGCGCCGCGGACGTAATGCACGAAATCAGTCTACTTTCTGAACTTCGAGATGAAAGTAGGGTAGTGGGGCTCGGAGGTTAAAATAAGGGCTTGTGAATTAGGAAGTTCTGTCGCAATTAAAGCAGATAATTATGATATGCTGGCAGCAAGGAACTGGCAAAATTATTCTGGTGAGGCTGATTCTGTCAAAATTTACACCCGGGTCGAATTTGCTTGTCAGATTTTTTTGTGCGACATTGTCGCACAAATAGGGCTGGCTAAAATACTGTTCATATGACCCGAAATAGAGCGCCTATACGGAAGCCTTAAATTCCTTTTCTTTCCCCGAGTTGCCGACGGACTCGGTCACTTGCCCAATAATTACACCGACGGCAGTTGATACGGCCGTCACATGCATGATTAATTTGCCGACGGGCCTTCAACTTGAATGGGCCAATTAGATGAAGAGCCGAAAATCGAAATAGCCGATAACAGACTGCTCGCGCGTTCCCATTCTCTCTTTCTCTCTCTCTTTCTTTTTTTCTTTCTCTTCTTTTTTTTTTTTCTTTCCATTCTCCGTCTTTCTTTTCACTCCCTTAATTCCCCTTTCCTTTCCCTTCTTCCCTCTTCTTTTCCTCCTCTCTTCTTTTCCTTCCCTTCTCCCTTTTTTGCCCACAGACCGAAAATTTGCCGACGGCGACCAAATATTGGGGGGTGTGACACCCCCACCCCCGCTCGCTACGGCCCTGCCGGTAACGTGTCTATTTTGGCTCATTCTGAAATTTAGTTACGCTGTGGCTAATTACCTTTGTTCAAAGACACCTCTTGTTGGTCAGCTATAAACAGGGGCTCAATTCTCTTCTTTTTCCTTGTTTCATTGTTGAAATGTCAGAAATGGTGCAAATGAGAGGATTGAAGGCAGACTTTATCGGCATAACAAATATAGCAAACCATAAGTAAACGCTAATACTCGATCATCTTTAGGCCAACTTCCGATAAAATTCCAAAAATTATAATTGGGAGACAACAGATTATAACTATACAGACAATAATTGACATCTTCATCTCCGTTTTTATCTCATATCTGTTGTTTCCACCACGCCCTGAACGTATCCTAGATACAATTATTGATGTAAACATGCTCACGTAACACACAATGATAATGCTTACGCAAACAGAGCTTAACTGAATGCACACAATCTGTAAGTCCATTGTAGATTTTTGGAGTTAGTCTGTCTCACCACATCTATTCCTCCCCAGTAATTATAGATTAGTGTCACACCGTTTTCCGTCGGTTTGGGGAGAGGAACAAATGTCAACCCAAAACAAATACCTGAAAAACACAGGGTGCATGAATCAATTTTTTATACGTTTCGATTAGGTTTCGAAAGTAAGCCTGGAAAACACACACTGGTAAAAATGTAAGCTACAGAGGTTTTTTAAGCATGGTTATTGTATGAGCAATATCACTGAAAGGACGCCATAATTAACTTAAAGACGTCCTTCGGCAGTGGCGGCACCAAGGGGGACTAAATGCCCCCAGATGCCCACACTCAGCTCCTGAAGTATAGAAGCCTAAAGAGAAATAGAATAAGACATTAAAATTATTTGGAATCTTTGCATTTCATGATGCATTATGAACCAAAATATACCTATCCTGAAACATAATTTTCCATCCAGAGAAATGCCTAAACCTCAGAGCTCAGGCTTTGCCCCTGGGAACGCACCCGCTTAGGTTCGCGCTTCATGCTCGATTTCGTGCTAAGGGCGAAATTTTTTGCCCCCCCCCCCCCAGCGTTTCCTTTTGCCCTCCATTTGCCCCCCACACTTTTTAAATCCTGGTGCCGCCACTGTCCGTCGGGGACTTTGATACTCTCCGATTCCACTTCATGGTCTTCAGATTTGCTGGTTACAGTGTTCTCTCATCAGCTTGTAAAATAAGCAATTTTATCATTATCTAACTTCAGCCTGGCATAAGGTAGCTGAACAGTATGTGACATTTGTCAACTCAAACAACTGAAGTTTGCTAAGGGGAAGGAGAATTTCCTGTTTCACATTTCGCCCAGGCCCACTCAATTCCATCCAGGCTTGAATTCTTCAAATTATACCCTAGGACTTAAAGACTAAGGCTAAATTCAGCACATCAAAGCGTTGTGTAATATGAGGCAAATTCCACTCACTGAAAGATTTCATTTGTGCAAAAAGTAAAACGTTTAAGTTAGAATTAAACACTAATCAAGGGTAAAAATCGTCACAAGCTGATGCTGTGTACGTGTCCGTCTTTTTGCTACATAAAATAACTTTTGGGCTACGTGGTTGCTAAATGTGTTGTGTTCATATCTCTTGACTCTTTAAGCATTTACAAAATATGGCGTCATCGAGAACTATAAGACTATATATAGGGATATTCCATTGATATCTTGAATTTTAAGCATTCATTTCAACTTTCTTAAGCCACATTTACAATATAATTTTGTCATAACAAGGGTGCTCTCATAATCAGACCTTAGCAAAGAGTGGGATTTCTTGAATGTATCTTACGACTTATATTCTTGTTTTCAATGAGTTGGATGAATCTTTACTTTCTTTATGATTTTTAATACAGGTAATCGACTCATCCGATGCAGATGGAATTTTAGTAGGATACGCTGCATAGTGCTCAAAGGTATCTCGTATATAGTTAAGTTAAAAAACACAAGCAAACTTCAATTTTTTTAGTTAATGCATGGTGAAAGGGGATCCTCGGATAATTTCAATGGTCCAAGGTGGGCCTCGAGTTACAACAAGTTTATAAACTTTGGAGAGTTTTATTGTGAATAATCCTAGTATGTATAGCGCATGAGTAGCTACCGGGGATGGTTCAAGTTGAAAGACTTTTGGGAAATGAAGAAAATTCCAGACGGCTTATACACTGCGACTTCTGTTGTAGTATTCAGTACTGAACTAATACATTGCCGGGATCCCTGAACCCCTCCCCCTCCTCCATGTGTCTAAATTGCCAGAGATGATTATAGCACAAGAGGATGTATGAACCACCCACAAGTCAAAACGTTCCTATTAAAATACTTCAAATAGTTTTGGAATTACTACCTAAGTTACAAGCCCTACATGGCAGAGATGTAAAATGTTTGAAAGAATGCATGAAAGACTTGGTTCCAAAATGCGATATAAACATTTTTCTCGTTTTGAAGAAAATAATTTTTTATTGTGCACAAAATGAGAGGTACTATCTTGTGCTTTGTTATATATTGTTTTAAATGCCTTTTAAAATATAAGCGAAAGGAAATTTCAAATCTTCAAACCACTTTTTAATTTAAATTTAGAGGATTGTTTTCAAAACACCGTCTATCCAATACTTTCTCTATTTCGAACAAACTATGTAAGTATGAACACTGAGTGGAACATTCGTTTATTACCGTTTATTATGCTTGCGAGTTAAAAACATGAGGATTGGAAATATGCTTGGTCGTAAGTGAGGCTGAATGGGTACCTTTCCCACAGATCATTCCAAAATTGTTTTCCTGTATATAATGAAATACTTTAAGACCTTTTTCCCCCGGTAGTACACGCTGAAAGGTAATATGACCCCACCCCATGAAAATGTGAAATTGCTGTCTAAAACGAAAATTTTCACGAAAACATTCACGAAAATAGCAGCCAACACAAAAGCATTAGGGTCTCATCACCTTGTGCTAATATGACTACAAATATGTTATTCATTCACTTTCAGCAGAACTAACGTGAACACGTGAAATCTAACAAGGGATAGGAAGAGAAATGATAATTGTGATTTGCCATATTAGCAATGGTGTTTGCAAGCAGACTCTGCACCAGTGTTTAAGCCAGCCCCTATTTGTGCGACAATGTAGCATAAACGGCGACAAATGTCGTACAAAATAAAGTTCTACGTGGGTGTAAATTTTGACATAATCAGCCTCATCAGAATAATTTTGCTAGTTCCTTGCTGCCAGCATATCATATTTGTTTGCTTTAATTGTGACAGGACTTCCTTATTCACAAGCCTTCATTTTAACCTTCGAGCCCCACTACCCACCAGTGACTGAGCTCGACGTGGAGTTTCGATAAATCAAAAACTATTTTTTGTAGTGAAATATTTGTCACCAAGACTTTTTGGTTCCTCATTAGAACAGAAATCTACACAAATATTGCACCATTTGCGATCTAGGCACCTTTCAAATTCCAAAAGTTTTCCATAGGGGAGGGCGCCCCTCCCCTTAGCCCCCTCTCCAGGCCACAGATCAGCAAATGGCGCATTGAGGAAACGTCCTAGCGAAAACACTGCTCTGCACAATCGGATTGCCTGTCATGCCACCCTTGATTACGGGTTAGGTTTTGTCAAAAGTTATAAATTTAGCACCCCCCATGAAATAATTTATACAAGGATTATTTTTCACAAAAAAACCTTACCCTACTTCTGCATTTCTCACAAACTCTTAGTCCACTTCTTCACTTACACAATAACGTATATTGAAATGTTGCTAACTAGTTGATAAAGGGCTTACCCAATCATTATACCCATCTGTTGAAAGCAGGACCAAACATTTCCCTGTTGATTTCATATAAGTTAAAGGTTCATATCTGTTGCTCTTCCATGTACTTGTTTCAAATAGAATTGTCCTTTGATTCCCACAGGAAACTTTCAATCCTTTTAGAAACACTTGTTGCTTCACAATTACTACAGACGGTACCCTTTTCGTGACAGTTCAAGTCCTTTATTCTGTTGCCAGTTCAACAGGTATCTAAAGGAATTTTTCTACAGGCTTTTTATGTGATAAAACATATAAAGAAACTTCTTTAACATTGAAAAGGTAGATAAAAGGCTCCATCTATTGGTTAGGATTTTATAAGGATGAGGATGTAAATTTTCGTCTATAAGGGCCATAGTGATCTTGATAAATAAGGAGCGGTTTTATAAGGGTCGTCGGAAGGATTTTGAAATTGGAGACTTGAGACCTTCCAACTGCCAGATTGTAGCATTTTGTTGGGTACTCTTTTTACGTTGTCAGACAAAGATAATTTTAGTTCATGTAGATAGAGAAGGACTTCAAACAGAAAAATTTCTTGGTTGAGACTGTAGCCACCTCTAGCCCCCTGCTTTCGACGGCGAAGTATGGACATAAATTTTTGTTTCATATTTGATTAGGTTCAATGATATTTCTGCTCCTCCAGGCATGAAGTGGGGGTGGTATTTTGCCTTTTATGCAATGAAAAGAAAAATACGAAAAGATCTTTCTAGGGTAGTATGTATACTTAATTTTATTTCATGACAAGTTGCCAACTAACAAATTGTAGTTTCACATATAGATAGTATACGCTTTCACCATTGTATAGTGCATTGGGTTATACGCGCCAGTCAATGGATATTCAGGTAGAATTAAATAAAAAAAAACGAAATTGAAGCATTCAGCAAAAAGCCTTAAACTTGTTTATCAAATGTAACATTCAAATAAAACATTACAATACCAGGAGTGAACTTGTTTTCGCTGTTATGGAACAAGACCACAAAACAAATTTTATTTTCAGTATTCACATTTACATTTACGAAATGAAATCAGAAAAAAACTAAACAAGCCGTAAAGTTTACAATACTTTATTTGTCAGTTCAAGATTGCAATTTTCAAAACCTCCAACTAATATCACTATATCACACACTCATTAAGGCAAGATTTGATTTAGATGCAGCTCGAATTTATTAGACATTTTTTCAAAAGTCTTTTGAAAGAATGATGAACGCTGCACAAAATTTGCTTTGTTTGAAAATAATGAATATTATAAGCATACATGTATTAGCCCATAAAAGTAACGAGAAAAAAAGCAATAAATGCGATACCATGCTTGACGGTACAGAAAATATGTTTTGAATATGTGCAGAGACTATGAAGGAAGAATATACCTTAACTTTAAGCAAAGTGTATTAGTAATATGGCACGATGATTAGCCGTAGCCATTACTTGCGTGCGTGTTGTAGATTCTACCCATTTATTATGAGGTACGCAAAAAAGAGGAAATGTAAAAATCTTAGCTATCCTCACCGTTGGGATTTGCCCATGGAAAGCAGTTTTAGCCACAGGTAGGTCACATACTGAAACTTTCTCAAATTACAGAATTTTCTTTAATAAATAGCAAATAGGGCTGTAGCCTCCAGGAGGTCGTTCATAACAGCACTTAACTGGGCTTTAATGACAGTAGTTTGCACTCATGTGGATAACATTTCGTTGTCACCCAATGTCATCCTGAGAGAGGAGTCTAAGAGGAGATGTCTGAGGGTAGGAATTGACAACAGAGTGAGGCCTCATTGATGGAAATTGGTGCGGTCTTTTCCAAAACTTTGAACTGATATATATTCTGTATGTCTACAAAATCGCTTTATTCATTGCGATTTTTTTTTTTTTTTTTTTTTTTTTGAGGGGGTGTTTTCTGAGGGCCGCGAAACTATCTTTGAGAACTTTTTGTGTATGAATGATGACCCACATACAAAATGGTGTTATTTCTTTAAAACCTTTGAAATAGTGACATGCTCAGAAAAAATTTGCTTTGAAGTGCCTTTAGATGTTTTGGGGTCAGGTTGTTAAGAAAGGGGTGTTGTCTAAGGCCCCTACGTTTTGGGACATGTTTGCCCCTGCAAAAGAAGGTACATGCAAAATGGTGATAACTTTGATTAAGTTTTGAATAGTTTATAAATTTAAAAGTTCTCATATTATGTCTTTTCGTCTGTGGCATGACACGAAACAATACTTATTATTTTTATCGTGTAGTCTTCAACTCTGCTTACTTCATCATGCACGATGGAGGAGGTCCATACGTTAGTTCGAAAATCCACCGGAAAATTTGGACAAAGGGAACTTGTTCTGCATTTTTCCAGGTTCTGAGGGCCTTGAAAAACATATTTAGGACAACACAAATTCCAGCATTTTCATTATTTTTAAGTTCGCCACTTGGTAATAGGAGGCATTTGGCCCCCTTGCCCCACCCCACCTAAGCTATACTGCCCTGTTAAAGCCCTGTTTAATTGGCGTAAGCTCTTATTCTTGAGTAGGATCGATGTATTTCAGGTAAAATATGATAAAGCAAGGACCTCCATTGTTGCTTTTCTACGCTAAAGCAGGTGCCTTCATAATTAAAGAATAGGCCCTATGATTTTTGAGTTAAGCTATACAGATTGTGAAACAAGAACCTACAGTATCTTTACTATAAAAACAAGTTTGAATATAAGAGTATTTAAGATAAATGGCTAGTCATAAAGTAAACGCAGATTTTCATAAAGTTTTATTCTACATCACTGGTAATCCCAGTGTCGGAGAATACCCTAAAAATAAATATACTAGATCAAGATATTCAGGTAAGCAAAACCTAGAGGTAGTTGGGGAGGGCTGCGAAGGGGAAGTGATAAACCCTTCCCGTTTAAGTGAGATGGTCCAGCACGATGGCACCGAGGTGATATTACATGAGACGGTCATTTGAGGTCCACTACGCTAGTATTCAGCATCAAGTACTTGTTTGCAGCGACTTCGAGGTATGATTTAACTCTAAATTTTAAGCGTAGGTCAAATAGAGTTTACAGAATACTTTTCAGTTCAAGCCTACTTTTCTTCTAAAATGAAACGCCTTCTCAATAAAAAGCACTCTAGCGACGTTGCTATGACTTGGAATAAAACAGTATAGTACAATATATAAATGATGTGCGCTCTTTGGCTAATGTTGATGTTTATTTTAAAGGGAAATATTGCGTTACTCCGACTTTTTATTGAATCTATCCTGTTTTACATACGATCAGGTCCCTTTCGATGAAAGAGGGGTAACTGGAAAAAAATTCTAACCGATGTGCACAAATCAAACGAGTAATTAACCTTCCTGTAACAACTGACAAATTTGTTCACCCAAACAATTATGCATGCAAAACCACACCTTCGTCACCCCTGATTTGAGATCCACCAATCAAATCAATTTATCACATTATGTCAGACAATACCAAACGCCTTCTACAGCATGTGCAAAATGTTTGTAAAATACGAACTAACTACTGGAGAATCATAACTTCACTGTCTGTATTGAACTAACTACAGTTGGTATACTAAGGGGGTCTTATAACTTCCCTGCTATTCTAATTTCTCTACACAAAAATTGTAGTGATTGCATATGCCTTGGCAGAGGTTCCTTCGCTTTTGAAACAGCAGGATGTGAAAGAGATTATTGGTGCTTCAGCAACTGCTACTGTACATCGGTTTAGTCACTATTAGGGAACGAAAAGTTTACGAACCTGTGATGCCACTCGTCAAAAAATTATGTACAAATATTCCTCAAAGTACCAAAAATTATGTTCAGATATTCCTCAAAGTACCAAAACTTTTGTACTAATAATCCTCAAAGTACCAGGAACGTTCGTTAACATTCTGTAACGCTAATGTACACAGTATGAGCAGTGAACAGCATGGTGAATATAGGGAGATGGCACTGAATCTCCCTGGTTGGGCTGTAATATCCCACAGTACAGCACAGACGGTATGGAAACAGTTGTGTTGGTTTGTTGTGAGCGTGAAGGACATGCAGGCAGACAGGGTCGTGGGATGTGCTTTGGGTAAGCGAGGTCAACTCGCATTGCATAATGGGTGTAAATATGACACATTGTAACTCTCTTCCTAAATAAATATGCAGCAGCACGAACGTTGCATGTGGGCGAGGCTTATGGTTCGATAATGAGCCGGTTCAGTGAGGAAATTGGTGCTTCTTTTTGTCCATATTATGATTCATGCTTGGAAAGGGGAATAGACCACAATGGAATAACATTGGTGTCACTTTATGATATTTTTTTCAAACGCAATATTTCCCTTTAACCTGTGCTCAGACACTCATGCTGTAGATTAGGCTCGATGTATAACACATTAGGCAATGGAAAACGTTATAAGCCTTTCTGTAGAAAATTGCCCCGTAGAGAGAAATACTAAAGCTGAAACTTGCGAAAATATTTCAGGTACTCCTTTGTGGGTGTGTCCCACATGTCACTGACATGATTTGGATATTCTTGACCAGTTTGGGTATTTTGGATGCTTGAATTTGGATGATCAGTTTGCTCAATTGAGACACACTGTCTACAGTACACACTGAGTGAAGAAAGCTGGAGCTGGTCTGTGCGATCGAACTATGTAGGCCTACTTATGGGACTAAGGTCTTAGCTCTTTATGGTTTGGGATTTGTCACAATTTTGAGCACATATTTACTGATCCCAAGTTGACACTGCTAGAATGTTTACATAATTTTAGGTTAATGTTTTGGGTCATGATTCTGAGGGTGCAGTACACTACAGAAATTACTTCAGACACATCGACGTTTGTGCATACTGTACCTGCATTTACTGAATTGCTGCACATGCACATGAAAGACACACATACACCACATGCTGCACTAGACAATATCTGACATATGAAATTTGTTTTACATCCGACTTGCATGCTGCTATGTTCGTCAGATATGTAGGGGAAATTTCAAAGTTTTTTGTGATAAAGAAAAACTTGGGAAAGGGTTGAAGACTTTCAAATCTTGTTTTTGATTCCTTGCCGAAGGCAGGCAAGGAACTATGCGATGGTGATGTCGTGTGTGTGTGTGTGCGTGTGGGTGTGTGTTTATGTGTGTTTGTGACACTTAGCTTGTAATTGTGATATCTCAAGGTAGGAATGACGGACAATTTTCATATTTGGTATGTAGATTTTTCATGTCAAGAGGAAGAACCGTATTGTTTGTGGCAGAGGTCAAATGT
>WURT03097646.1:0-12505 GCA_009936505.3 Holothuria glaberrima
AGCTATGATGACCTTGAAAAGGCACTTTGATTTTTCACCGTGCGAGTAAGAGATCAAAACTGCTTGTTCGCACGGTGGAAAATCACCGTGCGACGCCTCAGTAAAGACCCGTCGCGGAATAGCTCCCTACACTATACGCCTATATTATGATAAAGAGCTCTCGGCGAACGACACACAGTTCTTTACTGAGGACTAACAAGTTTAACTTCCAGTAATGTAAAGTTGTAGGCTAGCGTAAAAGAAGCATATCTGATATGAACGACTGCGTATAGACCAAGCCTATGCCTTCTTACCAATGTCTGAAAAATATCGACAGTCTTTTGACTCAGTCCGGCCATTTTGGCAGATGAATAAGCAAGTTAATACAACCTTAGAGACGAAATGAAAATCGTAAACAATGTAGGTACTGTACTGACCGGTATCATTGGAATTAAATGGGTCAAAGGTAAAGTCTGGTGTGACGCACAAACGACAGTAGCCTGCGAGGCAGACTCTGTGGCAGATTCCCTGAAGATGGCGCTCTCTTAGAAATAATAATACACCTTAAGGGAGCTTATTGAGTTGATATCGATAATTTTGTGACAAGTTTGAAGGAAATCATTGCGTTTACGCCGTTAACCGTAGTTATATGTGCCCACCTGTAGTTTCTTACCGCACTACCTGCATATACTGTTACCACACGTAGGTACCGTGACTGCATTAACTTGGCTTTGATTTTACTGTAAGTTGTGATTTTCCTCGAAGCAACAAAAAACGAGACTACCAATCAAAAATTTCAAGGAATACCAAATATTTACAAAACTATTTTGAAAACACCACCGACTCAACCCTAGGCGTTTTGTACAGGGCGTATTGGTTGAACGTTTGACCAGTAGATGAGAACGTTTTGACTGGTAAGCGATCCAACTAACAATGCGCATCAATAACTGCTGTCACAATCAGCGCTTCAATTTTCGATGCAGCACGCTCACCGCAAGCTCCCAGCAAATGCGCGTGACCCCGTCATATATTCCAAGCACGCACAGGCAAAAATTTGCAGTGTGAAATTTCACGCTCACAGCCTACACAGAGAGGATCTAGGGTCTTTTTGTTTTTAGTGGCAAACATGAAACTTGAAGGGTAAGTCCCCATTTTTAGTTCTCATATACGACACCGATCATACAGTTAAAAACAGTGGTTCCCATGCCCAACTTCTTAACTTGTTGTACTTGTATCTCTCGGTAGGAAAATTCTTTGTTAAAGATTTATAGCTAGCAAATAGCTAGCCGAAAGGTTTGCAGGTTTTGCAGGTATAAATAAATTCCTATTCTTTTCGCCTTTTTTAGAAAAATTAAAAATTTTTAGGGAGGCGTTATTAGGTTCCGCCATCATACTGTACAGTCTTTTAAATAAATAAAGGGTGAATAAGGAACTACAAACAAATATCTTAAAATTTATTTCCTTATCGAAAATATCAGGTTTTAAAAGTAAACTTGAAGGGTACATCAAGCAAACCAAAATTGCATCAGTTCATTCTCAGGAACGTACCAGGCCTCGACAGAAATTTCTAAACCAATCTTCCATTGGGTGGTTGTCATGATAGCTGTTCTTGTCAGTACGAAATATCTACTCACCACACACGTAATGACGTTACATTATACAAAACTTCACATAATCACAATTAACACAAGAGGCGGCATGTCAATTCAATCGTCTTTTCAATAGCCTGAGCCCATTCTACTGTTCAAATACCAGTCAAAATAGAAACTTCACATGTTGACCGCTGAATTTAGATGTTTAGCAAAAATCCAAAGTTGTTATATATGACGGGTAACGTTTATTTTAACACAGACCGCACGCACACACATAAACATCCACACCCACATTTCCTAGGGCAATTTTGGCCATTGTATGGCACGTTTAATAAAAAAAATATCAGAATAAATTCAAACTGCCGATCTCTGCAAGCATGTGGGGGTACTGCAGCTCACCAGACCCCAGCTCAGTGACGGCTATGTACACTATTATGGCCTTTCTATCTATTTTTCAAAACATCAATATCTATATATCATATTAAGCCAAAGATAAATTTGTCTTACTTTTTGCACCTCACTATACCCCCCTATAGGCCTAATATGGCTGAATGTTTTTGTTCATGTATTGCAGGGGAGAATTAGCAATCCCCACATCCCCCCATGTTGTCCGTCCCTAGACCTTAGACCTGTAGACAGCTGCACGAAGCTAATATGACAGCAATTGGAAACTGCAGAAAATGAGGTTAAATGGAATAAAGTTCGTCTGCGAACGTTTGAACAAGACTCGATCATTTTACACCTTCTGGGGCCTTTACATCGCAACTGCTGGTGAACGACCACGATAAACTCTTCGGGTTTACACCCAAAGTTTGTTGTACAACATGGAAGAGTGTCTTTTTGAAAGTCAACTGAGAAAAGTTATGGACAGAAAAGTTTTGTAAAGCACTCCAAGTTTGATGACGTGGAGCGTGAAAGGAGCCTTCGAACTACAAAAATGTGTTATTCGTTCGAAATCCTGTAATTTGAGTTCTTTCTGCATATTTGAGCAAGTTCCGAAATCTACATAATCTGCAAAAGTCTTGGGAGGGGTTGTATCATAGGAAAAGGGAGAAGAGAGCGACTCCCCACTCTGATTGGAGGAGGTGGAAACCTCGCCCCACCCCCACTTTAGATGACATGCTGCCAAAATATGGCATTGAACATAGGATAAATGTACTTCAAAATTTGTCAAACATTGCACCACTTTCAATCTAGGGCACTTAAAATAGTTAAAAAAATTCCAAAGGGGAAGGGGACACTCCCTCCCCAGGACACTGACCATCAACATTCACTTACACCTACTTTCAAAAAGCTTCCTACACTTATGTGTACTGATTTAAAATATCAAAATTATATTGATTTGAATCGTCACAGCTGCGTTAAAAGGGGTGGCCTCTTCAGTTGCTGAAAGACCGTTTCTCAACGTAAAGTTAACTGCTATTCGTTTCATAACCGATTTAGGAGATACATACGTTCTTCGGACCATTGACTGACTGATACTACCCGCTTGGGACACACATGGTATTGCGTGCTTCACTGACGCGGGTTTCCCCGAAGGGCTGCTTTCAAGCATGATAAATTTCCGGGAGTATGGCGAAATGTCTTTTTGAACGAGTGTTGGGTCTATAGCAACAGTTTCTTATCAAAAGTCCAGCTCGAAATACTTGAATATTCTGAAATCCTTCTCAAACTAGCGAAGTTTTGGGGCTCCGCCAACACTTTCAAACTCGGTAAATCTGATAATCAATACCGTGTCAAACATATCCAGTGCCATGGCTGTAACATCCAAGTCCAGATTCCGGACTCTAGTCTGTTTTTTGCCGGACTTGGAATTCGCCGAGAATGGGCTCAATTAACAAGTAAATAGTCATATTCATTCAACTCAATTACAGGGTCAGCAAGAGTATGAAGTTGACTCCTTAAAAGTGCCAGTTTTCATCATAAGTATAATTGTAAATAGCATACAAAGCATGCATGAGACGCTACATTGTCAAATGTTCGGACTTGGAATTGGACCAGAATTAGAAAACCTGGAATCAGAATTGGCTCTGAATCGGAAGGTAGTGGACTAGAAATTGGCCCGGAATGGTTGCCACTGTAATCGGAATTGGCCCGGAATTGGGTTAGGTGGACTCGATTTCAGCCCTGGTATTCACATTATGGAACCGAAGGTCTATAGTTTTAGCAACAACTGACGCCGATTATAGACATATTTAAAAGCAATAGGCAGTCGCCCCAAAATTTGCTTTGAAATATTAGCACTCTTGCAAATTTCCTTTACTGTATTACTGCATTTTTCCTAACAATGAAAGCTTCAACGGAATACAGGGCATTCTAAGTCCTGACTTGTCTAATTCTTAGCAGAAATATTTTGTTAGGAAATTGAAGTGTTCCTTGTTAGGAATGCATGCAACTTTTGTCATGGAAAAGGATCTTTATGCACATTTTGGCTGGTTTCGGGGTGCTAAAGCTTCCTGGTTAGATAGGAGGTAGCACTCTGTCGTCATTCCTGCTACATACCGTTCCCGTACCACAGATGACTGGGTGCCACAAACTGATTCATAAACATTTGAAACTGGGAAGTATTCTTTGGGAAATTACAACGCAACATTTTTAGCTGGTCTTGGGGAAGCCTCGAAAGGTCTCATCTAAAATAAGAAATCCTATAGCTACAACAAATTTGCCTTGAGGTCTTGCATGCGAAGAAGGCTGTACACTACATTCGTTGTTCAGTCATAGGCTATGCCTTCAGTGACTCTAGTTTTTTGGGGAAGCCTTAAAGAGGGGCTGAGCAAACAGAGTCGGGTCCACCGGGTATCTTTGAGACCGACCTTGGGGTAAGGCATGCATGGCCTCGAGGCCTCCAGTACAGACAAACAGTGGGTACCTTTTTCGCATGTACACCGTGAGTGCTGAGTGGGATGAGTGACTACCTACACCGATTTATTTTCCAAACGTTGTTTGGATAATCACTTACATGGAATATGGTAAATAGACCTTAGACATCTGTCACTCATAGCTGTGACAAAATCTCAGTTGAGGGTGTGATAAATGTTGATGACCCAAAAATGTCCTCCGTGTCTGCGGGCTGTAGGTATACCCATGAGCCCAGATCTGTCTTGGATAATGGTAGGGACGCATGTCTGTTCCCTGACACTATCTAAGCGGAGCGCAACCATGGGATCTTGCGTAGCGTACAAAATTTTTTGGCAAATATATACCTCCCAGATCGCTGGAAGTAACACTTCCCAGACCCAGTGATGTTCCCATATCTCCGTAATTTTTAGATCTCATGGCTTAGAAATTTAGTTTGGACAAATAATCCGAGTAGATATACCATGGGTCTAGGGTCCTCTCCCAGAAAACAATTATAGACTGCCGCGAATGGATTTCCATCCTTTAACAACTGTAGATAAATATAATAAATGAGAACTGGTACGGTAATACTTCAGCGGAGATAGTGTCAATGGTAATAATTCTAGTGTTTTTTAGCATGTCATTTGCACAGTGCTGGATCAAACTGCGCCTAAGTCCAATGCAGGGGAATAAGAAAATTTGGTCAAGACAAATTGGTGGAGACACGGTATATCATGTCCTCACCACCGAAAAAGTTGGTGGGGATGCGTCCCGCTGTCCCCACCAGGATTTGTGCTCACAGGTATCCCAACCAGCACACCATATATGGTCCCAATTGTGGCCAAATTGGGCTACCAATTCGGCCCAATCAGTTTTGTTGGGTGGTTTTTATCAGGCCCCAATTGGGCTAACTTAGCCCAATTAATCCCAGCTGGGTCCCAACTTGGCCCAAATGAGTTTACAGCATCTCTCTCATCTCTAGTATCATCTACTATGATGTTTTGCATAAGTTCATGTTGTAACTATCTACAGTTTTCTATACGATGACTAGAAAAAAAGCTATACGGTAACCTTACAACAGGCAAGTTAGGTCAATTTGTGTTCAATATGCGATGAAAGTATACAACTTAAATCGGGGTAGGCTACATATTCTTGTCATCAGCGTAATTTTGCTTGCTTTACACGTTACATTTATAAGACATTACTTAAAATCACCACACAGGGTTGGGATGCATGATCTTAATTTTTACACAGGTGATCCTGTAAGCATTCTAGCAAAAGTATACCAACTGATGGTACCAGCTCCGCTTGTCAAAATCTCATTCTCCAAGTCGCTCCCTTGAATAAATATGGGCCTGTTTAGTACAGTTGAATCAAGTTTCCAATAAATTCTTACTCAGGATAGCTTAAATACTGCTACTACGGTTTTGGGCTCAGTACTCTAGTCGTGGGACCTGTTGTCAGTCATTCTCCCCTGTAATAGTAATAGATTGGCTGACTGTTCTTCTACCACTGTGTTTTCTTCGTAAATTTAAGTTCATGGCTAATATTCAATGTCACTGCAGCCAGGGGCATTTATACAGGGGTGTGGCACTAGGTGTGACCCCTCCATATATGCATCTTCAAAAATCAAGACTGAGCCATTCCCAAAGAAAATATGGAGAAGAATTTGGTTGTAAAATGAGGCAAAATATTTCAAAATGTCATGAGATTTTCTGGTGTGCTTTGCTAACACCCTTTGTGGGTGTTTGTCAAATTGATACTTCTTGCACGACAGCTTGAGTGACACTCAAACTACTGAAAATCCAAATGCAACAATTACCATTTCAACCTCCTACCAACAAGTCCCCCGTCAACTTGACAAGTTGTTATTTCAAGTTAATGCACACTAAAAATAACTGTTTTAAAACAGGGGTGGCGCCAAGGGGACAGGGGGAACCATGGGCGTCACCAGACATTTTTAAAGGGGGTCGTATTTTGTGTGAAGAAGGAAGTTATTGCCGCCGTAGCGGAATGCTCGCTCGTAGTATAGCGAGCACTACGGCGTGAAGTCCAGAAGCGAAGCCCTAGCAGGGGTCCAGGGGGGCGAAGCCCCGGGAAGCTCTGAGAGTTAGAAATTTCAAATACCTATAATGAGGTGAAATTATCGTCAATATTGCTAGTTTGAAAATGCCAAAAATATGATTTCTTATGCATATAAGAGCAAAACGTGAACCGTTTGGGCCCACTGGGAACCATGGGCTTGGTAAAGGGAATCAATTGGCAGGGTCCAGAGGCAAAGGGTTCGCTGGACAAAAACCCTTGGAAGCTAGTGGAATATAATGGAATATCAAGATTAATGGGAAAATGCAGTCACCCCAATCAGAGTTAGTTTGCCCCGTCAATCTACTTCATGAATGGCCTAGTTTGATCATGTGACAATTTTTTTGTTTGTGAATTGTAAAATTCAAGGAGAATTCCTCCTTGTTTTACCTATTGCTTGTAATAGTTATGTTCAAAACGTCTTCAGAGGTGCTTGTAATGCAATTGGAGTAGATTTGCAAGAGTTTCCTAATTTTTCAAAGCAAATTTTGGGGCGACTGCATATTGCCTTTAAGGAGGTAAAAATAGCTAACCGCAGATAACAAATAGAAAAGTTTTAAACAAACTGAACTCTGCAATGCAAAGAAATTAAAAAAAAATCGTTCAGATCTGCAGTGAATAGCGTCTCTTAACTGCCTAAGTTATCAGGCTCTATAGAACAGAACAGAAACTTAAAGTTTGTGCCCAATGTGATTTTACCAATTTACTTCGTTTTTTGCTTTCAACTTTTCTCCCACAAGACCTAGAAAATACTGTACATGGCATTTATTCCATTAAAATAGGCAATGGAAAGGTAAAAATTGAAATCGCCGAGCAACAAATTGCAGGAAGAACAGAAGTTGTTTGAAATTTAGAAAAATGATTGACCCATCACTCAGTTCTATACGTATGTAGAGATAAAATGATTGAAGTTAATTTTCAAATATCTGTACAACTCTTTCCCAAACCTAAAATGCCAGGTTTTCGACGTGCCAGATTTTTGTGGGATAACTACACCTCTTCATAATACTATCCGATCGAGAAAAAATGCCTTATCGCTGAAATATCGCACCGTCGAGTCGAAGGTGGATATTACACTGACAAACGTATGTCATGCATTTAGTGCATCAGGAGTCGAATTCTTGAGAGGGCATCCTACTTTACAGGTTTTGCTATGTGTAGTAATGTTAAAACCCTCAGAATAGTTGACTGCTACAACAATATCATCACCCTTTTTCATCGAGATTTTAAGCCACTTTGAAATGTCAAGTATGCGCGAGTCCGTTTTGATATTAATGTATATCCTATACTGACATGAAGCAGTTTTCCCAACAAAATAAACAGAATTAAAGAGATGAACATCTTTCTAAGATAGTTTCTATAAAACGATTGTTTTGTTGAAAAAAGAAATCTTTTAAAGGTATTTTATCAAAAGTACTTTTCATATTTTTCTATCATTTCTTACGTGGTGGTATTAGATATATGATTATGATACTATGGAAAGGGTAGCTACATGTCACATTACTTTTAACTGTTTAAAAAAGGTAAGGGGTGAAAATAGTAATTTGGGGGACTCGATCTGTAATTGCAGTGAAATTAATATTCAGCATATTGAAGAAATTTATACTTTGCAATGACAGAAGAAACCTATTTCAATTTTTTGGTACATCGTGTAAACGTTTCTGTAATAAAGAAGCTCAAAGGGGGGAGGTCGTTCGCACCCCCCGAGACCCCCCCCCCCAGGTGACGCCCATGAACTACAGCCCCCGTCGGGGAAGTCTAGCCCAGCTCCGTCTCCGAGAACTTAAGTGCAAAAGCTAAAAAAAAAATGAAAATTCGGGCTCAGCCCCCCTGTCGGGGAACCCGCCCTGTCGGGCAAATCCTGGCGCCACCCCCGTTTTAAACAAAATTGTCGATTTTTTTCGGTGTGCTCACGCCCCACAATATTGAAAATACCTCAGATCGATGTAAGCTGATAACGAGTGAATTTAGTCACTCTTTGATCGAGTGAAATCCTCGTCACTCGATTTCCAGTGAGCAGCCGCTATTGCACCACTCGATTACGTTGAATCTGTGAACTTATGAACTCATCTTACCCGGCTAGATCGATTTTACTGGTAGCCTACATAGCAGGCTGTATGGCATATTCCTTGTTCAGTCAGCTGAGCAGCGGCTGGGCTAACAGAGTCCGCTCAGGAGTTATTTTACTGGCCGAAGGTCCGCAGGCGCTAGCGCTAGTAGCTCATTACAATTTACTGATAGTGATACTCAGTGATAGGTCATTAGTTACACTACAGTACTGCAGGACTTGAACTTGTGAGAAACGTCCAGGTGGCGAATTTAGAGTGACTCCATCAACTTTATCCAATTACTTGCTTCTGCCCCTGGATGCATTGAAGAGCATTGCCTGTAAATAATGGTAGGCCGCTAATACTATGCTTAGGCTATAATATGAGCAGTAGCCTAGGCCTAACTTACTGGCCTAGGCTAGGCCTAGGCCTAACGTTAGCCCTAGGCCTAGGCTATAGCCTAACTTCAGTAACTTTAGGCTAACGTGAGACCTAGACTAAAACCCGAGTTTCACTGTTTCAGTGTGAAGTTAGCTAGGCGTTTAACTTTATGCAATCGTTTTTCAGTTTATTGCTGTGCTACCGTAGTTTTGTTTTGGGTCTGGACTGTAGGGCATCTTTTCATATGGGCTTTAGGGCCTAGCCTAGCCCTCTTTTGCGGGCCAATGTGCAGCTATCAGAAGGTGCTCAGCAATTGGTCTATAAAAATTTAAATAAGGTAGATTTTGAGGAAAAAATGTAACTTTACAACTCGATGCATGCTCTTCTTGCAACCTTCTTCAGTTGGTAAGTTCTACAAGTCACAGTATTAACTAATACAATTTTTTTGGCCCTGTCTGTTTGGAGAAGTGTTGTACATGGGTTACAACGACAGAGGTCACACTTCGTGCACATATTATACAGACTATATAGTGGTACACATCAGACCTGTTATCAACATGACTTTCTCACACATTGCAAGCTGTTGCAGTGTGTTGACGAGCTGTTGCGAGCCTGTTGCTCGGGGTTGCTATGTATAATTACATACATTCGCCCTTCTAACCAGATGGAGGGACAGTTCAGAGAGTTACACGTTGCAAGCTGTTGCAGTGTGTTGTCGAGCTGTTGCGAGCTTTGGAAGTAGTGTTGGTCGTGTTTGTACTTTACTATGACCTAATTCGGTCGTCGACTTACATGGAGGGACAATTCACGATCTTGCATGTTGCAAGCTTTTTCAGTGTGTTGCCAAGCTGTTGCGAGCTTTGGAAGTAGTGTTGCTCGGGGTTGCTATGTATAATTACATGCATTCTGCCTTCTTACCAGATGGGGGACACTTCAGAGAGTTACAAGTTGCAAGCTGTTGCAGTGTGTTGCCAAACTGTTGCGAGCTTTGGAAGTAGTGTTGCTCGTGTTTGTACTATACTATGACCTAATTCGGTCATCATCTTATATGGAGGGACAATTCACGGTCTCACCTGTTGCAAGGTTTTGCAGTGTGTTGCCAAGCCATTGCGAGCTTTGGAAGAAGTGTTGCCATTCGGGGTTGCTATGTATAATTATGTACATTCCCCACACTAACCAGATGGAGAGACAATTCAGAGAGTTACACGTTGCAAGGTGTTGCAGTGTGTTGCCGAGCCGTTGCTGGCTGTGGAAGAAGCGTTGTTCGTAACTGCATGGGTACTATGACGTAATTTGGTCTTCCACCCTGACGGAGTGGCAATTCACCGTCTCACACATTGCACGCCGTTGCGGTGTGTTGCCAAATTACTGCTGGCTATGGAAGAAGTGTTGCTCGTGACTACAGGGGTACTATGACGTAATTCGGTCTTTTACCTACATGGAGGGACAATTCACTGTCTCACACATTGCGAGCCGTTGCGATGTGTTGCAGAACTGTTGCTGGCTTTAGAAGAAGCGTTGCTCGTGACTGCATGGGTACTATGACGTAATTCGGTCTTTAACCTCCAAAGGAGACACAATATTGTACTGTGACGTAATTTGGTCTTCCACCCTGACAGAGTGACAATTCAATTGTGAGCCGTTGCAGTGGGTTGCCAAATTATTGCTGGCTATGGAAGAATCGTTGCTCGTGACTGCAGGGGTACTATGACATTGTTGCTATGTACCTGTACCTCATTTCCGTAAGTCCGTCAGCTTAGATTTGTGCATCATCTGCCCCTGTCCGTCGATAACCTGATCGTCCAATAGAGTGCAAGCGAAATCGCAGGTTCGTACATATTCAAACATTACGATATTAACCAATCAAAGAAGACCTTCCGATAGCTGCACATCAACTGTCTTTTGCTCTTTTAAGTCTTCCTTGTTTAATATTACGTTTACAGTAGGCCTTAGCCTACTTAATTTCTGTAAATATGTCACATCACTGCAACTGAAACTGAGCATCCAGCTCCTGATGTACGTATGCTCACTTAATTCAACCAGCATGGTGGTGCTTAGTCCGCAGGTGGTGCTTAGTCCACAGTCTACTGACCTAGTATATGGGTCGCTTTGTGGCTTCCCATATTAGGTCAGCAATATTGAAATTCAAACTTTTGGGCTACAACATCGTCAAAAATTTTTGCTGAGCTCCATCTTTCTCAAATTCAGATATTCTCCATGGTAATTGATTTCTATGGATCATTAATATGTTTAAGACCCTCCATTCTAAGAATACTTCCACTTTGTGTCCAAAATATGTCCAAAAATAAAAAATTTTGATTTATTCAAGCGATTCTGTTTTGTTTTTTAGACATTCTATCATGCTGTTTTAATCTTGTTACTAGGACGTTCACACTATTGTATGCTAAATAGCACACATTGCTTTTCAATTGTGACATAGTCCATAGCTATGGTTACGTTCATACACGTGCATACACTGCAGCAATGCATGCAGACGCAGGATCCTTCAGGGATCTTTTCCGGGAAAAAAATTGTACAGCAATAGCCTAGGCCTAGTTCAGGGAACAAAGTGTATGTGAGAACTAGGCCTAGGTACCCTAGGCTAGGTGGTGCTTAGCCCTTGTACAGTGCTGTGTGTTTCCATTACACTCCTACATCACAGCCCTTGTGCGCTGTGTACAAATTTTTCCACATCTCCTGCCCATAATGTCCGGAGACCTCTCACGCCCTTAAAAGACAATATTTTCTCACCAAACTTTGTTTATCAACTCGCTTTTGCATGTTACATCTGCCGATAAAAGTCTTACCCTGCCAAACTTTCTCAAAAAGATGCAATTTGAAGCCAAATTTAGGGTACGTATTGTGGTCAACGGCAAAGCATGTTCACATACAGGTATCTCATGGTCACCTTGGTTCTTACGCATACGTATTACACACGTCAACGATGCTTTTGGAAGTACGTAAATTTAATGCATTTCACATATACTAGTATATGTACATGTATCCATATGGCCAACGCTCATTAAAGAGTGACGATAGTCGCTAAGAAGATTTCCTTACGTTTGTCGTGAACAAGCTTGGAAATCTACTAAACGACTGACGTCCTGCTGTATATATGTGCGTAATATTAAAACGTTTCGACTGGATACCCTTTACATCCCACATTCATATTCACACACATATTGCCAATGTTCTCAACTAGCCTGTTTGCAAGAGGGCACTGAGACTAAACATCTAGGCCCTACGTGTAAGTGGTTAAATCATGTGGTAGGGTCTATTGTTACTCCACCCTTTGCAACATTTTCAAATAAGCTTCAAAGTGCATTGATGATACTGTAGGCTACAGTACATTAAGGAGAGCAATTTAGGCAAAATGGAATTTCTCATTCTTCTTTGCACATGCTCTATATACTCCGATAATTGACAGTCCATATTGCAAATTTAGTAACAACAGAAAATTGAATAACCCACATTAGGAGCTCCTACAGCTCCAATATTAAGTTAAGATGGGTTTTTTTGGTTCCTTGCTTTAGAAAAGGAACCTATGTAGTCAGGTTGGCGTGTGTGTGTCTGTGACACTTGCTT
>WURT03097668.1:1794-12504 GCA_009936505.3 Holothuria glaberrima
ATCTATTTACTTATTCATGCAGAATGACTCCTAGGTTAATCTCTAATACTCAGTTTTCATAAAAAAGACAATAAAAATTCTAAATATGCGGAAACATGTAAAAATTTAGATGATTTTTAAATTACTTGGGACGACTGTTTTTTTTAAACAAACGAAGCCATTTCTTATATGAGCTGACTGATTTCAAAATTTTGGTTACAGCGTGTCCTGGAATGGTAACCAAAGGGGTGATGGCAGTTTTGTGCATACTGACCCTTACACAGTAGCTTGTATAATGCACTATACTACGCTAATAGAAACTTAGCAAAGGGTGCACTATCTGAAGTGATGAATAGGATGTAAAGGAATTAGCAATATTTGAACTCATGTGTGTAACGAGGAGCGGGATGTGTTGCAACGCCCTGAAATCTTCTAAACGGGGACGTACGAAATCATTATTTAATTTCGTTTTTCTTGAAAGCAGTACTGTTTGCCTTAAAATGAAATAAGCTGGCGACCCCATGAATCTGTAATAAACGGAATGGACTTTAGCAGGAGGATACAAATGACACAACTACGTTACATATTGGAGATTAATTTCGAAAACCTGGAGATGAGTACCCTGGAAAGGAATCGTGAGCTTGGTTATGGTTTTAGCAAATGATTATTTTTAAAATGTGCCGACGGACCTTCCTTGTTACATTACAGAAAATGTCTCTCCCGCGTGGTTACACAATGGGATTTATCAAGGGTAACAAAATATATGGTCGCCGAATATTTGAATCAAACAACGAAGGAACCTTTCATGGGCTCCAAGCTTATTGGCATGCCTATTGCGATAAGGGATGATGTGCCATAAGGGTAGACATGCATCCGGTTCTCCTAAATATACCAAAAGGGTAATTTTAGTGTAAGGAGGGTCACACAGAGAAGACAAACATAATTTGCATTGCTTTTCCCTGATTTTACCTGTATGGCTGCTAAAGCCTATGGAGGGGCAAGAGTAAATTTGGTATGTATTTGCCCAATGAAATCATTTTTGGGGGGTTTGAACAATTCAAAGTGGCGTCAAAGATAGCTGTCATCTCATATTAACTGTGGTAACGTAATCTAGTACAAGACATCTAGATATAGGTAGGGAACCAGTAAATCCACTTGTCATGACCCCCTTCTTTTGCGCTCCCTCTTGAGGTTTGGGGGATTTTGTGGATTTTTTTGGCGGAATGTTTATTTATATTTTGAAGCACTGAAGAAATCTGTTTCAGAATTTTTGTGCCATCAGTTTCTTTGAGGGCTATTAGAAAAATGCGGATGTGAGTTCTACACATTCAAAGTTTTTATCAAAATGACTTTAAGCTCAATTTTATGTTCGAAAACTGGTAAGATTGCCAAATGTGTTTGTCTTTTTTAACACCCACTTCAAAACATATGAGGATAATTTAATAGCTTCATCCCATAGGCCATTCTCCGTTTGTATTACATACCAATACTTAATATTTTCAAAGTGAGATTTGCTCCTTTGGGTCCTCGTCGAGGAGTAATGAAGCCCATCATCAAGGATCGTTAAGTGGCGATATCTACAGGAAGTATAAGTACGTGAACTGGAAATACTTTAATACCGAATACTTTAATCTCCTTCGTTCTCCATGCTTGCATGAGAATGGAATAAGAAGTCACCAGCCAATTTTTTCTCATTTATTGCTGATGGGAATGCAGGCAATATATTTGCGTAATAACAATTTTAGGGCACGTAAAATCCCATATATAAGGGCTTCTTTACAGTACTACACATGTTCTCGGCGTGGTCCTATATCGCCACCGTAGATCCATTTCAATGCCTTATTTTGAGGATACCCCTTCAGTGGCATACCTGGTAGGAAGTTGTCTTAACGTTAATTCCTACTGAGTAGACTGAGCAATATGAGTTGAATTATCGTTGTAAAGCTCAAAGTGAATCTTATCGGATCCGTCGTCCACTCAAGTCCCCCTCACCTAAACATTAAGTCGTCAGTCGAAATTTTGTCCCAAAACTTAAAGGGGAGCCCTTCTCGTCATACCACTGACCCGCTTAATCCTTCACCTCGATATACATCCGGCGGATTTTAGTGCCCCAACCGACCCCTAAAAATCGGCCGTGGCAACTGCTTCTCCCACCACCTTGGTGGCCAAATTTTGATTAATCGTGCAGAACATGACATTTTAAGTTTACAATGTCAAATAACAAACGTGTCATCGGACGTTGGAAAAGGAGCCTAAGAAACAGGCTATATTGCAAATATTTCCTCAATAAAGTCCAGGACAGTCAGAAATATCCAAGGATCCTTTGAGTGCGTAAGGGTGGGTGACGGTGGAGGAAGGTTTATGTGAAAGAATTTTCAGATATCAAAGATACCAATAATCTTAAAATTAAGATACCCTGGGAATAGTTACAAGGGGTTTTTAATGCAAATAATATCATATTGTTGCAGTTTAAATATCCATCGGTCAGAGTTGTGATAAAAACAAAAAAGGGAATTATTAAATTAACGAACCAGTTGACACATTAAAGCAAAGTAGTCATGAAATTTTGTTATCCTTGAACTAACAATCAATAATCCTTTTAGAATACCACTCACAAATACCATTAAGTCATTGGTTGATGATACTTCTATGCCTTAATAACCCAAGGTAGGTATACAGAGTTTTTTTCTTTTTTTCAAATTAATATGTAGGAATCAAGTAGTTTTATTTTGCTCTCAGTCTTGGTGATAGAGGATCATTGTTCGGAACTCCTACAGGTTAGTTGACAAAAACTTTGAGGTGCTTTATATACTTTTAATGTGATATTCTAGAAGAATTTTAACTCACAGTTGGAAAACCTTAATTTCACCATCACATAACTACAGGCAACAGTAAAAGGACTAAAAATTTTGGGTACAAATGTTGGAGATCAGTTAATGGGATTAAGCGACCTTTAGTCAATGTACTACAGGTATAAACATAACATTCTTTACTCCACAGCAAGCTTGAAATAATCGGCTGTATTTGGTGTTTGGTGACAATACATAATTAGTACATGACTACACAAGTTGGTCAATTACAGGATCACGATACATAGTTGTGCCATGTAAAATTAACTTTAAAGGCCACATTGATGGGGATACGTTGCGCAAAGGAAGTTAAAAAAGACAGGAACATGTGCTGGCTATTTTAATCGACTTCAGAATGGAGACATTTGCACAGTGGCTAAAAAGTAATGAACACATGTATTACCTTTGATGAACTGAAAGCCGGTAGATTAAAAAAAAATCCTGATTAATTATGATTTTATAATTTAAATTGTAGTTACGCAAGCACTCGACCATCGTCTCGTTTGATGTGCTTTCGATTTCTGAATATGCCAGCTATATAGACCTGTGCGTTCATTAAAGACCAATAAATTCACTACAACGTTCCCCACATCGTATAATGACTGTAGTAGGAAATCCGCAACACGTGATACTCCAACTAGACTCAAAACTCAATCGGCGACTTTTTGGTTTCTTTGGTACCGTTTTGCGGTGAGTTAAGACATTGAGCCTATAAATCAGTTACTGTTTACTATGAAAATAAAGTATGTATTCATTCGTTTAATTGCCATCGTACGTATTTAGATTTCAAAATATAGAAGCTTTTTTATGATGATAAATTACTTCTTTCTCATCAAGCTAAATTATGAGAAAAAGATTAACATTTGTCAAGTAACATAACGTAACACTTCATATCACTTTTAAATAAGCCCTTACCAAAGCAGGATAAGCCGTCATTAGACCATACACCACTGGAGCTACCATGATTTTCGCAAGTGACGTATCCTGGGGCGGTAGGATAGAAGCCACTCCAACAGCTTATGTTACATTTATCACCGACAGAAGCTCCGGAACAGTCGGATGAAGTCCAGGAACCGTTGATTGTAGGAGGAAGGTTGTTGCTGGAGCAAACTATTTCTGTAAACATGATAAGACAACAAATACATCAATTAATTAAAGAAGGGTAACCTAAGTATATTTAGGACGAGTATTTTTTTGAACTGATACTAAAAGGAACGTTACAGTTTGATCTCCAATCACTACGACATTTGTTTGCTTTATATATAAATTAAAATCTAAGCTTATTATATTAACTGGATGCCCTCTCAAGTTTAACGCATTACGGCAAGAAGAGTATGGAAGGTTGATAAAACCTAACTTGGAACGATACCCCCATTTCCCATTGGTGAGCTTTTGATACATAGCAAGGTTTTCATTGGGGCTAAAAACTGGGATGCTTGCTATTAAATTCAACATTAAAAAAAAGAAAATTCCACATGCAATGGTAAATAAAAAATTTGTAGTTACGTTACTTTTGGTACATCGAAAGCCACGGAATAAGTAACTACGAAGGCAACATACAGCAGTTAGTGGAGAGATAGTTAGTACCTACCCTTATAAATGACCAACGTTTCATTTTATTTGATGCTGAATGTCAGGTTGGGTGTTTTACGTTTATTTATTCTCCAAGACAAACAACGTGCGTTACCTGGCACGAATTCCTAGCTCCATTTCTTCTTTTTGAGTAGAAAGCCCAAAAGCTTGGTGATTCCTTTCCAAAAGAGGGGTGTTCTGTATCACTTAGTTTCATCTCTCGAATGTATACTTTTTGACTGTATCATTTGTGACAACTTTTTAACAATTTAACCTATACTGCTCTCACATGATCTCTAAACCCCCACCAAAAACCGAAGAGCAAAAAAGAAAACTAACATGTCGTAGGAGGGATTTGACCAGAGTCGTCTCCGTGAGAAAATCGAGCACAAATCCACTACGAGATCAAAGAACTCGCTAAGCATAATAGTATTTCTAACCATGCTCTAGTGACAGCATCCTTTTCACGTGTCCATAATTGGGTATTTCAAGTTTGAATTATTAGTCTAACTGTTATGCTTGTTCTCTGTCAATTTATCTTTGCAATAATAGTAAAATTCAATTTGTAATTGTTCGTTTGTCACGAAACGCCGGACACAATTTGGAGGTACCCCTCACTGTCTATTTAGTTAACGAGGTTTTCGTAGTTTCACCTCTGATGCCTAATATTTCCTTCGATCACCAAGAAACCTGTAGGGTTCTTTTTTCTAAAAGTAACACATTTATACCAATAATGAAAGTTCTACCACCTATAGCCACCCGTTATTGAGAATCCTGCATTCTGATTGGTTAAACACTGACCTGTTATTCCGCAACACACGGTCAGTGATACAAAAAGTTGATAAAATGAAGCCTTTTCACAGAATTTTGTTGGTAGAATAGGAATAAACTGCATTTGTCGGACTATTATTGTCTCATAAACCGTTTCGACTCCAAATTTAGCAAAATAACGGACTCGGCTAATTCGCCTCGTCCGTTATTTTGCAATTTGGAGTCTCGACGGTTTATTTACCAAAAATATTCCGTCAAATGCGATTTATTCCTTAATTATCCGTTGTTTTTATCTTGAAATATTTTGTTTTTTTTGAAGGCTCAATTGTTGACCTCTAATGACTTAAAGGCCTCTGACCTCTACTGAAAATAGAATTCTTTATCTTAATATGATAAAGTTGTGTACCGAGTATGAAACTAGTCCATCATTGTTGTCTTGAGATATCGTGTTTTCAAGCAGTTTTAAACGTTTTGTATATCCAACTCCGGTGACCTTAGATACTCTTTTCCCTCAACAAAATCCAACAGAAGACTACTTCTGACTATTACGTATCCACATGCCAAGTATGAAAATCATCCACATTTCATCGCATTTAGGACGTTTTTGGTTTTGATCTCTGTTGACCTCACATGATCTTTGACCTCAACCAAACTATAAGTATATTTCTCTCAATGTGATTATTTTGTATTCCACGTATGAAATTAATCTTTACTTGCTATCTTGTGATATAGTGGTTACCGCCAAGCGTCACAAACACACATATATACACACACGTACACACATAAACTCGCGTGATTCCATGGATTCCTTTCGCCTTTGGCAATGAATAAAAACGATGTGAAAGTACTGGAACATTAAACTTCATATACCCATTAATTGCTCTTCATATGATTTTTTATCATTTGTGTGAACAAGACGACATTGAGCTTCAAGTTGTTCTCCCGGACATCAACAGATATTTCGATGGTCTCTCGTAACAGACTGCCGCATTGGCCTAGGACCTAATACTAAAATAACATCAGTAACAATTTGTGTATATCAACACCCATAGGGAAGCGTTTGCCTTCCCGTTACCTAAGTTTTACGCTGGAATTCGCAATTATTCACCTGAACTGTGCCCATTAAAAATCGAAGTTCAATCCATAACAAAATTGTACTCCTCCCTTTAATCAAATTTGACAAATATTTGAGAATATGGTTTCTTCACAAGGTAAAAGCACAGTGACACTTTTTCCGGCAAAACGAAAAACAAACTTAACATCCAGCCCTCACCAAAGCAAGAGAAGCTGTTGTTAGACCACGTGCCTACATGGCTACCATTATTTTTGCAAGTGACGTATCCTGGGTCGGTTGGATAAAAGTTGATGTTACAGGTAATGTTGCATATGTCACCCATCGAAGTACCTGAACAGTCAGTATAATTCACGAAACCGTTGATTAAAGGCGGTAGTGTGTCGTACGAACAAACTATTTCTGCAAAAGTTTAAGACAACGAAAACAAATGAATTAACGAGTGATAACCTATAAATATTAAGACTGAGTATTATTTAATTCCACCGCATATAAGGACTTTTTTCTTCCAATCTTCGCTTTTTCATTTGTATGCAATAATGCAGAATTATTGGTCATTTGAATATCCCATCTTAGTAAACACACTGCAGCAAAACGAGCTGCAAAAGCTTCACTCTAAAAATACTCTGGTTAAATTTAACCAGGATAGTGGTCAATAGTTGCCCATACATTTCCTGGTTGGAAGTGACAATGAAATTCGGGTCAGAGAAACGTTTTTTCTGGTTAAAGTAACGACTCTTTGTAACATCTTGTCAAAATCTGGCATTTTCCTGGTTAAATTTTAACAGGATCTCCAGGTAACTTTAACCAAGTATTGTATGGAAAACTATTGATCCCTATCATGGCTGAATTTCAACAGGTTGTTTTTAGGGTGTTGGTGTGACGTACGGTTGGTTAGTGTGAAATTCTCAATTCGCGTATGGCCTGAGTCGACCATATAGTCGCTAACTGACACTATTTGGTCTACACTTTGTTGCGGTATTTGCAACGCCAAACCTTTTGTAAAACTCTCACCCTATCGTAAAGTCACCACTGTTTTACAGATACAATAAACTCAGCACCTTAAATTACCTACATAGAGATTTCGAGTCATATTCATCTAAAGGAGCCCAATTTATTTTGACGGTTGTATGATTTGTTGATTAAAAAGCACCGTTGTGAATTTGGTCCTTAAAGTTAGAAGTCAGAATGGTGGGGGAGGTAATCACCGTATAATTAAGGAGGCATTGTGAGAGTGTAATACCATATTTTAACTTCTGCTTTAGTGAAATAATGTTTAGAATTCTTCATTTTTAGAAAAAAAGTTATGTTTAAACTTTCACACCCTAAATTTTTTTCATCTTTCTTTATTTCATCTAACAGACTTAATTTAATGTTTTGAACAAACTGCTTGATATTGACATATACGTTGTAAATTTAAAAGAATCATTTACAAATAAAGCGATGCGTTTTACACACATGGAGATTCCTTGGAGGAATATGGATAAAATGGTGTATTAAAAGAAGAGGAGTTTGGCAATAAGTTTGGCCGATATGAAGTTCAGGAAATTACTGTATGGACTCGACCTATCTACACAAATTAAGGTTTAACATCTTAGTTACGTCTTGCAAAATAGAAAGCTTTGTATATGTCGTAGCTTAAGACACTGCGTGGGTATATTCCCTTCAGCATACAGAAAGGCATTGTATATGTTAAAAGGTAATTTGCAGTGGAAGCCACGTGTACCAGTTAACATGTGAGAACTTACAACATTATTCAGATGATAAATGTCCTTACTTTCATTTTGTTTGCTTTTGCTAGCTTTTGCTTGCTTTTGCTCCCCTTACATAGACAGAATAGACAGGGTACCAATTAACTGATAGTAAGATGTGTGGATACAGTTTAAAATAGAACAAGAAAACCAGCAAAGGCATGCAAAACCAAACCTGGACTAAAATCAACTCTTTGACAACGATAGACGTCATGCTACAATCCTCGAGTAAGTTGACACATTTTGCATAAGTAAATCAGTACGTGCTGCGTACTGGAAACAAGTATATGCGCATCGATTTTTTAGTCATAATAAGTATTTCTAAATAGAAATCTACAAACTCTATGGAAGCGTTGAGTTAAAGGGCGATCAAACTCTTGGTTTTTCGATTTCCGTTGAATCTTGTCTGGCTTAAGTAGAAATTTGGTATGCAACGTCATCTCTAGTCTCATAAAGGACTGCATAGTCTAACTTAAATAAAAAAAAACGCTGTTTGCTCCTAGTCGTATTATGCCGGGTGTGCTGATAAAACGTTAATTCTAGCCTGTCTGTATGGAAAGTCAGATAGTGATACACGACAGAGCTTTTGAGGGAGAACATTTTTAGTCCATAGCTATTTGTGAACGAAAGGCAATCCTCACTACAGTTTTCTCCGGAATTTGATTTACTCATTTGAAAAGTAATATTAGAAAATTTACAGAGAAAATTAACATTTCGTGAAACATTACAAAATACAACACTGCATAATCACATAAGTTCTTACCAAAGCAAGAAAAGCTATTATTTGACCACACACCATTCGGAGGACCCTTATTTTCGCAGGTTACGTATCCTGGGTAAGTTGGAAAGAAGTTGGGGACACATGAAATGTTGCACTTGTCCCCTACAGAAATTTCCGAACACTTGGAAGAATCCACAGTACCGTTGATCGGAGGAGGGAGTGTATCGTTTGAACACAATATTTCTAAGAGAAATTAAGAAACTAAAGTGATTCACCTGCATTGCTTGTGAAAAGTACATTTATACTACACATAGAAGTAGGAAACTATTATCAATTGGGGAAGGAACAAAATGTAGCTCCGGACCGCCGTCCTGAAGTAAAGGTCTAAGAGAAGGAAGTGTTCCCTTTTGGGAAAAATTTGAAAATTATGTGATAATAAGATGCTATTTGATGAACGTACTGGACGTAGAAGAATTTTGGGAACAAACGAGAATTCTTCGGACCCAGCACATTGCTACTGTATTGGGGACAGTGGGGCAGCTTCCTACGCCTATGATGCTAAAAATAAAACAATATGGTCAAAATTTCGTAGCAACCTTAAAACACCGTAAAATATTATTGGCGCTACTCTGCAGTTGTAAAGCTTTGATGATATCTACGATGGTATGGGATAATTTTTTGGAGTATTTTGGAGTATCTTCACGGGTAGTTAAACATAATTTGTCCAAAATTAATTAACCTCTTTGTAAACGAGTCATTCATCTTGATCCCAATTTACGACGAAAAGATGAAGTCGTCACGAGTGAAAAAGCAAATACTACTACGACAAAAGTGCTTAAAGCTTTTCCTATGAGCAATAACAATAATAATTTATAATACTGCTTATCCTTCTCAGTTTCACTAAAATTAATACATAGTTCTAAGGTGGCTTGTCTCCCTTGTACAACCGAAAGGAAATATAACTATTAGTATTAACATCTTACCAATGCATGAAAAATTGCCGCTGGACCAATTGCCCGTTTGGTAACCAACGTTCTCACAAATTGTTTGCTTGACCTCTGTTGTATAGAAATTTGTATCACAGCTCATGTTACATACGTGAGAAACTTCATATCCGTAACAATCAGTCTCGTTAAACTGACCACCTTTAACAAGCGGGAGGTTAGAGAAAGGGCATATTATTGCTGTAAAATAAAAAATAAAGACTGATTGTAAAGTAATTAGAGCATTTTCTTATATGAAGGATCTCAATGAAATAAAAAGCTCTGTCAGCTCAGATGGTCATGCTAACATTTTGGGAGCCCGCGGGGTTTAAGGACAGCCCTCAAGTTCATTGGTTGATATATATATATATATGTATATGTAACATATATATATATATATATATATAATATATAAGATAATAAAAGAAAGTCCACATATGCCTTGTACAACAAAAAATAAAAAGTAGAACACACCACAAGGATGACAATATTACTCCACAAATACGGTAATAAAACAGGTACGGAAGTGTAATAAAACAGCGTATATTTCGGATACTCCCTTGTCCTTCTTCAGCGCAAAATTTGAAGTGACAGGTCAATAACATTTTAAAGATCATACAGTGCACACGGGTTCCCAGTGACCGAATATATTAGGCTAAGCCAATCATTCCTTCCAAAAATTTGAAATGTGTACTGCTTGGTTTCAACTTCTTTTATCCTAGATACCGCTAACGTACAACGCTGAGCTTAATCCTTAAGTTCAATACGCACACTGACGGGCTCTACAGAAATCATGCCTACTCAGACATAACACTAACTACAATGATAATTGAATGATTGGTGTTTCTTTTCCTGTTCAGCATTGGCTGTACATTCACTATCTATTAACCCTTGAATGTATTAGGCTAGGAAGTGCTTTAAAACATCTTTTCAATCGTCAACAACACCAACGTTTTACTCATAAAATAGCCAAAATTAAGTCTCTTGCCAGGAAGGACCCTGATCTTTGTTC
>WURT03097679.1:0-30840 GCA_009936505.3 Holothuria glaberrima
TATATATAATAAAATGGCATCTTCACATTTAAATGAAAGGTTCTACTGATGAATATGAAAGTTGGTCACTTCAGCAAATTGATGTTACTATTAAAATCTTGGATTCCTTTTCCTTTCACCTTCCTTTTTCCTTTCACCTTTTTGCCATATACTAACTTGCATGTCAGTACAACACAACTGCAGTAGATAATATGAAGCTTTGTAGCCAAAACGAAAAACTGAGATAAGCATCATAATCACAAACATTATATACATATAGACAGAGGATCACATGACCAAAAGTGTCACCATGGTTTGAATGAATACTGGGTTACCAAGATTTCCCAAGTTTTTGGCAAAGTTTGTTGATACTGAGCCACTCCAGCAAGTCAAAACTTCATACAGGAAAGATTACAAGGCAGCCATATTGGTATTAAGCCTAGACATGTACATCTTGTGGCAACCTTCATATTGGAAGTTTGTGTAGGATGCTTTGTCCACATGTATAAGGAGTCTGTGATTATAATGCTGTATGCACCAAACTGGGTCTTACCCCTGTCTAGGAATAGCAACAGCCTTTCAGAATTTGTGATGTGTTCTGTTTTGTCACTTCTCAAAACAGAATTTTGTCCCACAGTTTAAATTTACACAGTACGTGGAGTTTAGAGATGCACTTTATAGTATGCTTTGTTGTGTGCATTGTCATATTTTTTATCATTTTATCAATATATTCTCTCTACAAGCTTACATTGTATTATACCGGTCTTTTTTTTTTACCTCAGGGCTCAGATCCAGGATCTTGAGATCCAACATGCTGAAGTTGAGTATCAGATGCGTGTCCTGATGCATAAACAGGAACACTTAAAAACGGATGAGGATGCTAAAAAGGAGGAAGAATTGCTAGAGTTGCTTGTTGCCCTTGTCCAACAACGCAGCACCATCGTGGATCGTTTGGAAGAGGACAGAATTCGAGAGCAAGAAGAGGATGAAACTATCCGTAATATGATGCAGATGAAAGGTTAGTATCGAAGATATATGGCATAATGTTAGATTACTGAGCTTGTTGTAAAGTTGTTAAAGCAAGGGAAATCATAGGCTTAGTTAATTACACACAAACACCAATGACATGTGTAGCATGTAACATCCACAAAATCAAAAACTTCACTTTGTGGGATTATCTTTGTTTTAATTTGTTCAATTACTGTAATCTTGAAATAGGTGTTGACTTCAAAATTGATGTGAAACAAATGTGTTGATTTTTTGTACCTACATTAGAGAACCTGCCTTATGTATTTGGAGCTGTGAGTTATGTATGTCTGTTTGTGTCCTTTAAAATTTGGTCGAAGAGTGTCTAAATAGGGGAAAAGAAGATAAACCCTGCACTGCCTCAGAGGCCATCATTGATATGGTGGTTTCCTCTTGGAAGTAAATTACCTGGAATAAGGCCTTGAGAACTTTTTCGGTTATAACTTTGGTGATTGGATGCCATGTAGTTTAACAGTGTAATTGTGAAAATTAACATCTGAACTGTGGAAACACTGCCTCCCTAAAAATACACCTGGTAACCTTACTGAGGTTTTAAACATTTACATGTCATATGCATTTACACAGGATTCTATTCCTAATTTGAGGGGATTTTTCTGTTAATTTAGTTTATAGGGCAGAATTTATAGTATTTTCCGTGACGTAGATCTATAACCATAATGATAATTTGAATCTTCAGTTTGTTTCTAACCTGTAACCAAGTTTAAAGTCTTTAAAGGGCATAAGCAGTCACCTCAAATTTATTTTGAAACATCAACAAAATCTTCAAAACTTCCTCTTTCCCTTGAAGTCTGTTTATTAATATGGAATATTCGAGGAAAATTAGGTAAATGTTCTGCACAAAGTTCATGATTCAGTTACAAAGATATTGTCACATGACTTAAAAGAGCCATTCAAGAGTTATGATACCAGGGTATACCTATTCAAATTGGGATGACTGCATTTTCCCTTTAAGAAGATGTGCTTTTCAGTTTGATTTGCATATGTAACCTTTTTCATTGTATCTAATCACTCATACATTATACGCAGGGGAACATTACACTGTTATTTATATGAGATACAAACAGCCCTGTGATGTCATATTTTGCATTTTATTATATTCCATACAATTTTGGCCCCAGAAATAGACTACTTCAGAGAGAAAGGTATATCACTCATTTTAACATCTGAATGGTCGATGAGTTAAAGTCATATTATCAAATTTAAACCATTTAGGTTTTCTTTTTCAGAAGTAGACCTTTCCATGCACAAGAAAGAAATCCTCGGTAATAAAAGGCAAATTAAATTCTTGGAACAAAAACAAGTTAACCAAACTATATCTTATGTATGAGACTAGCTAACAGCTTGCCTCCTGTTTCATCACAAAATTCTCTTCCTTGTAGTAGAAATTGAATGTAACAGGATATGTTAACCCCTTTAGCCATGAAAAGTATTTATAATCAAAAGAAACTTGCACTTATTCTGAGATTAATGGAAAGGTCTAGGGTGCTTTTGTAATTAGTTTATTTTTAAACTAACCAATCATTATCCTGTTTCTTTCTCAATTACTTATAACTAGAAATCCCACCGTGTTTAAAGTGAGTTTTCTTCAGCCAACCATGCAAGCTGAGCAGTTGCAATCCACAGTGCATGCAAGACTTACAGTAGTCTGCTCAGCATATTGCATGAGTAAACATCATTTTCATGGTCTTATGATTTTTTAAAGTACTGCCAAAAATTTCAAGTGAAAAAAGATTCTAGTTTGCTAGTAGTGTTACTTTTTGTAAAATAATATTGTTTTTTGTTCAAGTTTAAAATACAACTAAAATTGTTTTTGTTTTGTTTTCAGTTTTGCATAGGGTTGGGTTTTATGTTTTTTCCAAAATTTGACTTTTGTTGCAATAGATCACCCTAGCTACTAACAAATTACGATAAAAGAAAGAGTTTCCCTAAATCTCTGGAAGTTGTCTTCTAGTTTCCACTGAGAAAAGTTTCACTCATTGCCATTGCCTTAGACTATGGTTACTGAAAGAAGCCTGCTGTGAGAAATTATTTGTGATTAAAATTGATTTTAGAAGAACTGAATGCATGGGTAGATCCACACTGGACAGTCCCACCTGATAATAAGAATTTCCTCCCAGCACTAAGTTAAAAAAACATCATGAATCCCTTTGTGCACTTTATTTTCATTTGGCAAATCCCTGTATGTCCCAGTTAAAAGGCTCAAGATACCTTCATGCAGAGTACAGACACCCCTACCACCAGAATTGTGCTCCAATGTGGAAATTAATACCTTCTAAAACTGATGTTGTCATCAAAATTCAGTTATGAATACTCCGGCCTTGAAGGCTGTCTAAATTTTTGAAGATGTTTCTTAAAATATATATCATTGTTGTTTAGTTACCAGATGACAAAAACTTTTTCATTAGGGGAGTTACATGTGAAATCCCAGGTGGGAGGAGTGGTTGACAAAGTTTCCTCAAAGTTTTCCTTAAAGATAGTGAATAAGCATAAGTGAATGATTAGTAAGTTACGTACATCAGAATTAAACTTAATGATATTTTTGAGTTGTTAACAAAAAATAATAAATCTTTACTGAAGAAGCCTTTGTGACATGCACTGTTCAACAAAAGAAGGGAAATTGTTACATTGTAAAATTTGTTGAACTTCAAATTTTCAAGATGTCCTTACAAAGAAATTGATGGTCTGGTGATGATAATAAAATTACCAGATTTCTCCTGTATGTAAAGCAAAATCCATTTGTTTATCATTTTTTTTTTAATTTGTATCAAATGAAAACCTCATTGAATGGTCTATGTTTAATGTTGTTAAGTAGCTTCAACCTCAGTTTCACTAACCAGTTCTGCTATCCTTTATAAATATTCATGAACTTAAAACTGATTCACAATTTAAGCTTATCACCTTTAAGTTGAAGTTTAATGCTTTTTTGTTAATCAGCAGCTTCCATTGCTAGCATATTTTATGTTATGCTCCGCATTTATGTTGTTAATAATTTAGACAAATTTGAATATTGGGCTACATTTCTCAAAGTTACAAATTTTATTAACGTATTTTGTTAAAGTTCTCTTTGACAATGTTTTAATACTTTTGTCACTGATGTAACAAATTATTACATTTTTTAACTTTGTGCCCTTAACATGTTGGGTGTATATGATATACCTGCTAATTTAGTTGACCTTTTTGTAAAACAAATTTTACCTCTTTTGGCAAAATGATCACAAGTAAGCAGGAAATTTTTACAATTTTCAAACAAATATTGTTTAAAGCCTTTTGCAATTTCATTCTGTTTCTGAATTAAGGTAGAACTCACTACTGTCACAAAGTAAACACACAAACTGCATAGTAATTGAAGGTTTCACCAATGTGAAAATACTTTATTCTACCACCTTAAGTGATCTATTTTAGAGAATCCTGCATTCTGAGTGGTTGAACACTGGCCTGTTTTTACACAATGCAGACAGGGTCAGTAGTTTTCATCAAAGTGCATTAGCAACATGATACTTGAGACTCTGTTATTAGAAGGGGCAACTAACCTTGCTAGAAGCCTAGAAGGTGATTATTAGCAGCTGCTGTATGTATATAAATATACACTAACGTCACAGAATAATGGTAAAATAGGGACTAGCTGTACTGCTTGTACTACTAGAAGGCCTATATAATTAAGGCCTAGACAGGCAGCCATCTTATAATGCAACCATGTATGTAGGAAAAGCCTATGGCTTACGAAACTTTGCATCAAGTGGCTAAAGCATCTCAACAATTTAGATCAATTTCATTTTTGTACGGAGTTCAAATGGGAAAGCCGTAGATTGCTCTTGGATGAAAAATCTACCTTACTTTGAGTCGGCAGGAAATTGTACCTCACAGTTTGCTAAGCTTCATCCAAGCAGCCACAGCACTGGTGTCGTATAGTATTAGCCTAGGCTTGCCCTGACGTAAGGCCAAAACAGTAATGTTATTATTCTTTGTTAATATTATAAACATCAATAATTTCAAGTCCCAAGTGACTTACCCTTGTGCAAGACAGGAACTGCCAAGTCTAAAACTCATCTTTTAGAATGTGCCTTGTTCATATAAATTCATTAAGTATATGTACTAAGTATGCAGCTCACGTCTACACAATACCCCACTAAAAGTTTTGTAATCAAAATCCCTACAAGTAACATGACTAAGTTTATTTTTTCATAGTACTTTACTTCTTTTGGGGCCTTTGATGTATGCTACATATTATTTAGCTTCTAGAACTTCTCACAAAACTGCGAATGTTCATTCCCTGTAAGCATTTGTTAAATTCTTATGCAGGTTACATTCATGTAAATGATGCAGGCCCAATAAGCATGTATATACAATGTATAGTGCATGGTAATGTATGTAATAGTTTCCTGTACTGTACTGGATGCCTGAAGTTCTCTGACAAGTGTACTCTCTACACCCTACCAGAGGACTAATAAAGTATGTTGAAATGCATCACATTGTCAAAGTTAGCTGAACATATTGGCCACCATTTTTGCACTTACCAGAACAGCTGGTGCTCTTGGAGATGTGAAGAGTCAGAACATGGCACTTTTGGTTGGTTACACAGTCACCATTGTACTTGTTGCAAGACATCTGACTGAATTTTGGTTTGATCAGTGTAACAACTTTAACTTTTCTCATGATTCTTATCGAATAATAACCATGAGAAAATGTTCACTATTTTTTAGTGGAAAATAGGTCTAGACCACTTTTGTCTGACTATTACTTGACCCATAAACTGCTTGGACTTTTAAATTTCTCAGAATAATGGACTCAGCTCTGCCTCCTTTTGTTATTTTGCCAAATTTGGTATCTTGATGGTTTATTCACCAACAACAGTCAGTCAAATGTGGTTTATTTCACCTCCTCTGTTACTTTGCCAAATTTGTAGTCTCCATGGTTTTTTCATCCGTAATTGTGGTAATAAACCACGAAATGTGGTTTATCCCTCAAGAAGACCTTCACCATTGTACAGTTACATTACATTTACACGAATTCTAATTACATTGCAGTATCCTAAATTTTGCCACAGTAACCAAGATTTTATGTCTGCCTTATTTATCATTCATTGTATAACTGTTGTGTAGAACTGCATTGGGTTATAATACTCTTCATTTTTATTAACAATCTCAATTCTCCAAGGCTCGCTAATAAGACTCAAGTTAAACAGCACATCTCATTCTCAAATCAAAGAGTTTTACACAGTGTTACAGTGCTGATCTAAGTAAAGGCATGTGTAACACAAAATATTACAAAGGTTTCCTTTTGAAAATTTTAGTTGAATTATTACAATAAAATTAGCATCCTTTTCAAAAAAAATGAATAATTGGGCAGTACAGTTGGTGACCTGACTTAGTCTTTTTCCCTGCAGGCTGGAGTATGGAGTATCAAAAAAAGATCATTAAAGACCCCATTATGCCCGACCAGTAGCCCTCAGGTTTATATCATATTTTACTTTTCATGCAATGCCATAACTCTGTGTAATCTTGCCACATTTTGTCAATGCACTCTCTTACCAGAAGACAACCTCATAACAATATCATTGTGTGGATGTTGGTGACAGGTCAACTAACATTTTTAAAACAAGGTTCAGGACATTCTGAATTCCTTAGCTCAATTGAAGAAATTTCTTGACAACTCTGCTCTATGTAATTGAGGTTTTCAGTATATTAGTAGAATGTTATAAATGCAATGTTACTTCCTTTACCTTTGGTGAGGGGGGGGGGGGAATTGGTGGTGATGTGGAGAGGGATCAGGGATGTAGAAAAACAAATACTTTATAAGATAAATCAGCATTTTAAATGCAACAACTTAACATGCAGATATTGCAGTATTTAAATAGGAAAGTATCTCAAGTAGGTTACGTTTAAAAGTGAATAGCAAACCTGTCGGTAGTATGTGTGTAGATCAAGACAAAATGAAAACAAAGTGTCCAGCTAAAACTAGATAATCATTGACCAGTGTTGCATAACTGTGGGTTCTAATTCATTGCATGTTTTATTTTAGGGCAATAAAGCATGAGGTTGTCTTTGGGTATAGCTCATTCTTTCACCCTTGTAGTTCTGCAGAGTTGTCAGCTCAAACTATTACAAGTTCTGTAGTCCATTTCCTAGTCTTTATTGTCATTTAAAGCCAATAACAGTTGGATCATCTGTTGTATACTTTTAAAAGTAAAATAATATTTCATCTTTGAAAAATTGAGCAGTAATAAAATTTTGACAGTGACACTGATGCAGTCAGTTTGTACTTTCATTGATAGTAATTATGCACCAATTGTTTGTACGTAACAGAGCATTTCATCTGTATATCTTTCAAAGGCAAAAATTTTAGCTGCTAGAAGTCTTATCAAACCCAGTTAATAAGCAAGGTAAAGCTTTGTATCAAATACTTTTCATAATTAAAAGGTGACTTGTCATCTCATTTTTCATGGGAGGTGTACAGAAACTTTGACAGCTCTTTACAAGGATATTATGCAACAGAAATGTACAATTGAAACTTCTATATTATCTGAAATGCAATCCAATATTCTGCATGTGTTCAATACAGTATATTTTACAAGCAAAAAGATAAAATGGAGTCATAGCTACTGAAAGTGGTGTCTGCCATAGTGACAACCAGTCCCCTTTCAGTGTTGCGTGAGATTCTTTGCAGATTTTTCCTAAAGAAGATAAAACTGAATTGTTGCAAGTTTAATGGCTCAACTATGGTATTAAAGTATTCTTGCTGATGAAATCTGTAAGTGAAATTTCATGGGAAGCAACTTACAAAAACTTTTCTAGGAAATCAAACGAGGCCAGTACAGTGTAAAAGGTGAAAATTAAAAAAGTTGGGAGATTGTAGGTTTGATCTTATGTATATGTTGCATACCTTCCCATCATTTCACCGAAGTGTGTCTTCCACCCAAGAGTTTCTATGCACCAATGTGCACCTAAATGTCACTTCATGTCAACACTTAACTACTTTATATGTTTATGTTACTCATAGGTTCACTTGTAAAAGCTGGGGTTAGATAATATAGAAAATTAAAAGTAGTAAATCCACAAGCTATAGGATAAATGAAATAGGCCTCTTATTCCCAGTTTGTCTCAAGGCTGGGTGCATTAATTCTTAAAATTTTACAAGTCGTGATGAATAGAATTATCCTGAATTGTGAAGGCCAGATGACTTGCTTCAAGTGTGTCACATAAAAATAATGGTATCACTAACTTTGGAGTGAGTAATGCAAAGGGAAGGGGGTGGGGTATGACTTATCAAAAGAGGTTTTAAAGTAAGAAACCAAATTTCTGCATTTGTGGTGAAGAAAGGCTTGAAAGCTTGTTAAAATGTTTGAACATTGACAGTTACAGCAAGATACACTAGTCTGCTTTGTATATCTTACAGAAAGGGAGTAAAGACAAACAACAGTATAACCAATATTGCATCTGTCTCTCCAGTAATAACTCAGCTGAAACAACTTAGGTGTTATGAATAATAAATAAAGAATGCCATAAATTAAATGCACAATGCTAGAATTGAATACCAAGTTTTAGCCATGCCTAGTTGACCACAATTAATTCACAATCTATCAGAGAACTTCCTGTGCAGCTCTCTTGAGATCAATAAAGTTAAAGGGGTTTGTTGTTGTATTGCAATGAGACACAGATGTAAGTGATAAAGATCATCACTGAGTAACAGCTCTTAACAAAAGGATGGCTTGACCCTTTAAAGACTGTTTGTTCAGCAGAGCCAGCTTGTTTACAAAAGGGATTAACTGTTGCAAGTAGAAAGATAAGCTTCACCCAGGAGGGGGGGGGAAGGGATTTTCTCAGGTGAAGATGGCTAAAATCTAATGAATTCTAGCAGGTTGAGAAAAGGTAATGACAAAGAACATGGTCAGTTGCTCATTCCACAGCTTGTTGTGCAGTACCGTATTTCTCTATACCACACTGTATAGAGTCAGACCTGTCAACTCTCCCGGTTTTACCGGGAGTGTCCCGGTTTTTATCCAGATCTCCCAGCCTCCCGGTTTTATGCTCTATCCTCCTGGTTTTTAATTTCCCATTTGCGACATTCATTCAAACAGCCAAAAACAGCTATTTTTATAACTGGGCATAAAAATAAACTGCCAAAATCATTTTCTTTGTTTAATGTTACTTCAAACTTTCGTAACTCTTCTGCCAGGTATGGGCCGACGTACGTAGTGTATATGCTGTTACTGTATAGACTGCATATGTACAGTACTGTACGTATGGCTGCAGCGTGGGATTAACTAACATGAGCAGTGTTGAGCACCGTGCGCTGAGATACAAACCGTTGTGCATTAACTTGGCTACACATTTTTCTAATAGTCTATCATTTCAGTCGGAAATTGCCAACCTCCCTATTTTTCCACCAATCTCCCGGTTTTTTGGCTTTGAAAAATGAAAATCTCCCTATTTTGGGGTCGGACAGGTTGACAGGTCTGTAGAGTACCAATGTAGTTGCACATGCTCAGTACTGTTTAACTACAATGGCCTTTACGAAGCTAGAGTAGGCGCATTCTTTGGTTTCCAGCCACGTAGGTGAAAATTAATTATTGTTAAGTTTACAGAAGTTTTGAACAATAGTTGCAGTCTGTTATGTCCAATATTTGGAGATCTAGTACACTGCATATGTATGTCAGAATTTCAGTATCACACTGTAACATGTACAATATGGACCTGTCCTGAACACACAAGGTATGTGGAAGTGAGCAGTATAGCTTTTTGAACTCCATGCATTACACACATGAACAATAATTTATCCCACAGTACTGCGAAATGAGAAATAAAGAATGGTCCACTAATGTGTTAGTTTTGAATATTTATTATGGTTTATCTTTCATATTGAAAAATACCATCATTTTGTTGAAAAGGTCTCTTGAAGCAGGCTAAATGTTGAACTTTATTGAGGATTGAGAGGTCGCATTCAGAAGGGGTGAAAGATTTTTCTCTCTTTATTTCAATCAATGGAAAGACAAGGGTGGAGCTTCATCTTGTATGTCATGGCTCTGTGGAGAGATCGGTAGGAACTAACATTGGTGGAAACATTTGGTAAATTTTGTTTTGGAGGCTAATAGATCTTTCAACTCATGACTGTTATATCTGGTTGCAAGAACGTACACGGTAGCTGTGCATGTAGGAATGGAGTGGGCTAGCTGGAATGTCTTTATGGGTATAATATGGGATGGTAGCATGCAAAAACATTTTTACTTTGTTACTGCCATCCTAAATGTGTATCGCTGATTGACAGGATTTTTAAGGGTACATTGACATTTATACTTGTTTTGTCTTGTTTCGAACTATTGGGATTGGCCTATAGTCTTTCAATGAAGGTTTGCTAATTTTTCACCCCATTCCCCAGCTCTATCCTATTCCTACAAGTATAACCCTATTCTCTGAAAAAATCAGGTACAACAAAGGTAAGCATCATAAAATACTAACATGGTATCTTTTCCCTAAGTCAGACATTTCAAAGTTTTAAAACACTCTAGGATGGGTCACAAAGACATTTTGACTGAATATGGAAAACAGTTGTCCGACTGCAAATGTGTTTCTCTGAAGTGAAATGGCATGATGGTTTACCTGTACTGGTTTCTTTCTGAAAGTTTTATCACATAAGAATTAATCAAGCTCTTATAAAGCAAATTTTGTTATTTTATATCCACAGACAAACTCTTAAAAAGTCCAGACAAATTGAGTAAGCTTAAGTATGTTTTATCTGCCTATATTATACGCCAGAAACACTCACACAAAAAAACGTCATTTCAACGAAAATGAAATTCTGCTTTTTAAGTGCTTTTCGCAGTTTTATGAGGTGAAGTATCAATATGATCAAGGTGATTAGTGCCTGGTGAATTAGTGTAGAATTAGTATACAAGTAATGAATGTTTTCCATTCGTGCTGTAGTGTGAATAATTTCATGAGTTGAAATATTGAATGATCTATTCAAGGGGATGAAACCGAGTTGAATAGAATGTTCAGTCTTTCAACAAATTAAATTATTCATACTATCGCACGAATGGAAAACGTTCATTATTTGTTTTATATAACACCTAACTTCCTAAATCATATATTTTGGTCAAAATTTGATTGTACGTACCCCCTTGGCCGACATCACTGCCGTGGGTTAGTATATACTAACCTACGACTGTGGGTTAGTACCGAATAGCCCATGGCATGTGTTAACCAATCCTCCAATCAGATGTAGAGGAATTAATAAGGTGTTATATAATGTGGAATAATTAGTTGCTTGGTGGGGTGTGTATCCAGTTGTGGAACAAATGAATGAATGGACCAATGAACAAATGAATGAATGAAATTTATTATAATGTGGGTAACAGAAATAGAGGAAATAATACGTAGGAAACGAAAAAGCTTTGCCAAGAGTTATTTGACAATAGTATAGGGAATCGAGGACATCATCCTTGCATATCAGTAGCCACACAATCATGCACTACATTGGTTATATTTAAAAAGTTAATGAAGTGCAAAGAATTAGTTTGCATTACATGATTTGTGTAGCAACAAGCAAAAGTAGTTGGACATAGCCTCATAGGCAACAAACCTTTTGTAACAATTAGCTCTCCAGCTTTAGCTCAGTTTTAGGTCTAAACCCCTACCAGCTTTAAAAACCTGATTGACGTGCATTGAACTTCCTTGGCAGTTTTAAACAGAGCTTAAAGTAAGTAAATATTAGGGGCTTGCTTCCATCCTCCTTCAATTCAGATGATGCGCATGTTACAGAATGCTGTTCTATGACAAACGTACAGCAACTTCAGTTTGGCACTTTACAGTAAGACACTCACCTAAGTCTGCTATTTGGCTCATAAGTTCATATAATACATCTGTAGTATTTGTTTTTGTATTAATTCCTGCTTTCATTACAGCTATTTTTGACAACTTTTAGAAGTCGATGAAACATCAAAATTAAAATATTCATCTTTCATATTGTACACTACTTGTGTACCATTTTTGGCTATCATCAGATTTTTCTGCATAGGCAAAAGCACAGTGCTATCAGGTCTAATGACACTTTGCCTGAAATATGGTCTCATCTGTAATTTTTTTTTTTTCTGTGCTTAAAATTGAAAGCAAGCAGCTCAATTCTTCCTGTTTATTTTCATCTTGTGTGAGATTGCCCTTAGGATCCTAATGATATGGGTATACACCTTATGCATATGACATCACAGAGCAGAAAGTGTGCCTGCCCCCACTCCCACACTGTTGGAGGCCAGTGGGTACTATTGAAACTTACACCAACTAGTTCAGACAGCTGATATGTATACTGGTTGGATATGCACGTTAGTCTACTGTGCACTTGAGCAAAGTCTTTGTGGTGCGTACAGTGTGCTCCATTGTTCACCCTCTAAAATGATGTTAGGTGATGTCAATGCATGAGGTCTGTAGCCACAATATGTCATTTATAAGGGAAAACAATAGCTAGTATCTTTTGTTATTGTGGTTTTGATCTCAGAACTAGTGGACCTCAATTGCTAGATGATGTATCCATCCTACCCAGTGAATGAGCTTGTTACTTGGGACAAGATCCTCAACTGGTTTAGTACAACATATGAGGAAAAATGAGGGTTGTGAATTTGTAACAACAGTGAGAGCTATAACAGATGCCTGTAGGATTTGATGTAGGGCTAAAGTGGTGTGTAGTAGGCATGTGGCCAATCATCATGGTGATATTACATTGTTCTTGCTAGGCCTTGGTGTATAGTAAAGATCATTAGAGAAAGCTTTGCATGCTGTATCTGACAGAAAAATAAGCGTCATGGCATCTTTGCTATCATGTTCCAAGTTTGACTTGCAAGTCACATGAGCCACTTCTATGTCATCATCTTTCCGTGATTTTAAAGTATTGGTCAACGTCTTTTTTGGTTTACGCACAGTGACAGAAATTATGTGAAAAAGTAGGGAGGGGGGCACAATTTACTCTGTTAAAATGTTAGTCTAGGTGGGCATCTTGAAAAAAAAAATCAGGGAAAGAGATTCATTCCCACAGTCCCTACCCCCTCCCCTTCAGTGGCATACACAGGAATTCTCTGAAGGGGGCTGTGCAGTATGTTGCATGATTGCTGGCCTGGGGGAGGGGTGTCCCCCTCCCCTTTGAAAATTTTTGAAAAATTAGGTGTCCTTACATGCAATCTGGTGCCACATACAGTATGCTACCTTTTTGAAGTAAAATTTGTGTTACAAAATTACGTATTTTTAGGAACAAAAAAAAAATGGCATCTGTAAGGGGGAGGGCCATGGCCCAATGTCCCCCCCCCCCCCCCGTATGCCACTGCTCCCTTTTGTTTGCATGAACCTGTTGTTTCCTAGGAGTGTCTCATCCACAAACCCATCATCAAAATGCCTGTAAAAGAATCTTCATCATGCCTACATAATTTTTTACAAACTTTAAACAAATGTAATAAAAATGCACATTACTTTGGTCCAAGTACAGTAATTTCATTTCAAAATCTTTTCTTATATTCAATGAAACTTATTGCATTGTAACATGTATGATTTATTTAGATTGACAGTTATTCTTTTATCAGCACACAAGTTACCAAAGGACGTGCATGTGATCTGTAACTTTTTTGTCTTTTGTGTGAATCATGTTTAAGCAATGCTTGAATTGTTTGATTTCAGCCTAAATCTCACAAAAATAGATTCTGAACCAGAGAGATAATAGGACACATTTTGAGTAGCAGTGTGGCAAGGGGATATGTGTTTATTGCAATTGGGCAATGTTCGATGAATTATAGGATAGTCTTACCATGTTTGCCACTCATTTCAGCCTTGTATGCATTCACAGGTTGACAACTTGATTTTTTTAAAGTTAGGTTTCTTGTACCTCCCACTTAACATAGGAAATTTGGTATAACATGGATATATGTACTGCATTAGTCATGAAATAAAATCTTACAGATTGTACTACATTTTCCTTATGATAATATCAGCATTTACAGGTACTTGACTCGTAGCGATGTAAAGGGTAAACTTACAACCTTTAGGCATACTGAGTATCAAACATTTGTTGCGTTCTTGGACTCTACCATTTCTTTACAACATCAGTCTCCTGTTCCAATTTGAAAACATTGAACTGTGCCCCTCACTTTAACAGGCAGTCACAGCATGTACATTCCCCTACTGCTTTAACAGTACAAGTACAAATCTGTTTTCCTTTTCCTGGAAGAAAGAGCTCAGAGGAGTCAGTCGCTGTACGGCTAAATTAAACCGTCCAGAGTTTCCCGTTTTATCGAGTAGATTCAATCTGATCACAGCTTACAGTGTGAATAACCTCAGTGGTTACTCTCCATACATTATAAACTTAGATTTTACTTGGCCACCCCAGGTGTAAAGGTAGTGCTTGAGCAATAGCTGAAGTTTGAAAAGTCCTCAAATCCCCATACATTACTCTTGTCTGATGTTTGCTTTAAATGGAAAGGGGGATGGACACGCTATGTAAAGTTTATTTTGATTACAGGAAATACAGATTCTTAAACTGTCACTAATATCTTTTTTCTATTTCTGTTTTTAAACTAGAAAACTAATATGCCAACAGCATATTTGTAGGATTTATGACATAATAATTTCTTTGCATGCCATGATGCTGTCAGGGTCAGGGCTTAAGTAGTAATTTGTGGCCTTGCTGTAGTTACCAAACAGAAAAAGCCTGAAGATTTGAATTCAATGGCCAAAGCTAACATATTTGATAGAAAAGATTTGTTGTTTAATAACCCTTTCAAGTTAAAAATAATAGTAGCTAGATTATGGGTGAGCTGAAATACTGAATGTTTTAATGAGTTTTTTTTTTTTTTTTATTTATTTAACTAATATAGTAGTTGCAATGATTCTGCATAGCACAATAGCTTTCCGTATTATCTAGTATTATTTTAGTAAAGATACTAAGTCAGGCATTACGGTAAGGTAAAAAAAGCACAGTAGTGTGTCTGGCATTATGTTGGTAAAGATATTTAGTCAGCGAGAAATAATGTGGTAGAGTAACTTCATTGGCACTGGGAGCATCCTGTACGTAGAGGGAATTAAAATATACCAGTGCATTGTACGTGCTAAAAGTGGAATGACAGAATGATTAAAATTTTGAAGTCGTTGTATAAACATGAAACAGTGCCATCAAAAGTGAATATTCAGTACATAAAAGCAACAGACATGAAGAAAGGACTGAAAATATGAAAACAAAAAATATTTAACTAACCTTGTGAAAGGTAAAAGGGAAAAAATTTAAAAAAGACTACAGTCCTAACCTAGCTGTTAACCATATGGTATCATAGAGCTTTTCATGATGGAGGTTGTCAATAGACTCTCTCCAAATATCAATAACCAGGAGATTAAGTTTTGGTATGTGTTGTTTTTGGCAATGGCATTTTGCTGTGGCTGAACATGACGAACACCAAAATTATTTCCCACATTTCTGTGTAATAAACTATTTGGCAAAGGGTCTAGTACAATGAAAGGGAATGGGCAGCTATTTCAAGTGAGCTCTGATTATCACTAGGAGGGTTTTTTATGGCTGTAGGGTCGGTCATAAAAGGGTGGACAGAGTCCTTTTCTGCAATACACTATAATGCTGCTATGCCACTTCTTTAGATCTAAGAATGCCTTTTCTCTTACTTTATTATTTTTAGCAAGTTTGACATTGACATAGTTTGGATCCTGAGTAAGTGTCGGTTCATTACAAGAAAACAATTTTGACTTCTACACTTACTTCATTGCTCATATTCACAGTGTGCTGAGCTAATAATTCCTTGTATTTTCAAGAAAGCAGCTTGTATGGTGAAATCAGTGATTTGTTTTGAAAGCAATACCTAGGGCTATATGAAAATTTGCTCACCTAAACAATTTCAGTGTCTAGCAAACAGTTAATTTTATGTGAATAATTTTTCTTTTCAGACAAGTTTTTACATCCAGATTCGGGTAAATTTGTGTTTTGTTGATTTGTTTCGATAACACTCCTTCCAATCCTGCTTCCTTGTCTCTCTTTTCCACATTGACAGTTCATTCCGACCTCATGACAGTGTTTGCATGATCTCAAACTCAAATGTTTTTTCTGTCTCTTCATTTAATCTTTGTGTGATCTTATTGAGCTATCTCCTTACCTCATCGTGACAAATTCATCAAATACTTCACATTTGAATGTGTTTGACATTTGTGATGCAATGTTATTTTGGAAGAGTGTGTTTATGTGTGGGTGTGTGCATGGGGGACATGGAAAGTTAGGAGGGGGATACAGGTACTGAGTGTACTAGGGGCATGAAGGTTAAGGGGGTATGAAGGTTAAGGGACTCTGGTACTGAGGCAGTGGAGAAAGATTGGAGTGTTCTTGTTTGAATTATAATTTAGCAAGAAAAAATACCCAAGCAATGCTTTTATGCAAATTATGGGAGATGCTTTTTTTAGCCAATGTTGGTTTATGTTCAAACAAAACTAATCCTTCTTGAATTTTAAACTAAATATAAATTTTTAGTAAAGGAATATTTTGTTAAGGAGTTGAAATCTTTGTTTCTACTAAGTTTATACCGTATGTTGTAATGGGATGGTTAATCACTTCACTTTCCATAGAGAAATTCAAAACATGATTGGCATGTATCTGTAGTATAGAGAGATGGTGACAAAGAGGCCTTCTTTGCTAATGACCATGGTTACCATGGCAAACCTTTCATTCCTGAGAAAATTCTTCATCATCAATATCTTTCTTCATAAACTTTTCACCAGCTCAAAAATTACAAGGTAGGGAGAAGACTGGTAACATCTTATTGAAGTTTACTTGAGCTGTGTCTCGTCTGATCTCCTTCTCTTGTCAATTGCGTGTCATATTTCGGTGGCTTCATGCTGAAGTTTCTTTTTTCTCAGGATGTTGTAGATTGTAGGTAGATCTCCCTGCTGCATTGAGAATATGCTGTGGGCTCCTGCTTTAGTGTATTAACTATGTAACTTCAGTACCTTTTAAATGTCTGGTTAGATGTATTGTGGGTGAGAATGAGAGTTAGGGTATGATTGCTATTACATTACGCAAAAACCCTCCTCTATGAAGACTTGGCCCGCCTCCGCACTTTTTGCCAGAAATGTGCGGTTACCACAAGCCTTACCTGACTTCCTGTAATCACAAGCAATGCCATTGTTTGTTTATTTTGGAGAGCTGGGTCAATAAAAACCTCCATTCCCCTATGTTCAAAGACTGTTTGAGTGTGCAGTGGGGTATTGTTGGCCAGATTAAGTGATGAGTGTGCAGTGGTGCATGGTTGGCCGGATTAATTTCCTCCAGCAGTGACCAGGTTTCATAGAGGCCTTTTTTTGCTTAATGAGTACCATGAGAGTCAGAAGAGTATGTTTTAAAGCTGTGTCAGGGCTTTCAATCCTCTTAACGGGTCACCAAAATAATGTGAGAGTTCGCCTAAAAATTGAGAAGGGAAACAAGGATGCAACTTGCAAAACTGGAGAGTGCTATGTGTGGCTATCCTAGAGACATTATTGGCACCTTATGTAGTAAGTTGTGTGCCAATGTGTAGAAGCACTATGCTTGAATAAAGTTCCACATTAACTGCCTTATACAATTAAACAGTCCTATGAATGTGTCACTGTAAAGGTGGGTTACAACAAAACCGAAATCTGCTGTGTTTAACAGGCGAGAGCTACAATGCAAATGACTTGTACGTATTTCTATGGAACCGTTAACCCACAGTGTGATTTCTGTGTGAATGGTTCCACGAACAAGCCATTCCCCCCCCCCCCCCCCAAAAAAAACAGCAGATTTTGGTTTTGGTAAGGCTGGTAAGATGACTAAATGTTCCATAGGGGGAGGAGGGTAGTAAGAAAAAGTTTAAGTATCATGAGTTCAAAGGAAGACTGTAGGGGTTCTGTCATGTTTTAAGCATTTTGCTATCCAGGTACCATGATACCTGGGCTAATACTAGTGTACCTTAGTATCTGATGTAGGCCTACAGGCTACCATGGCCTGACTATGGATGTAGTAAAGCTGCATGACCTTACATGTTTGGTTAGAAAAGTATCTGTGTATTGTTTGCAGTGATAAATGGCACTGTTTTAATGGTGAATTAGCTCATGTTCCAGATAGTTTCCCTTGAATTGCCATACAACTCGGATGCAGTTTAAGTCTCCCATGCTCACACCCCCTTTCCTTTCTCTAGCATACTGATAGAATTCCACATGCTTGAATGTGCTTAAATGTATATCTCGTCTTTTTGAACTTTTTGTTTCTGTGTTGCCTTGAATTTACATACCTCCTTTTGTTAACTTCCTATTAATATTCTCCCTAGGTTGCATGAAAGTGACTCCTATGTAGTGTTTCATCTAATGTACAATGACTGAAATCAGGTGCTTCCTACTGTGCCTGTTGGAATTAGACTCAAGGGTTTAAGTATGACTGATACTTAACTAAGATGTGATCCTTAAGGATATTTAGGTGTGAATCAGACTAAAGAGGTGATCCTCCAGGAGATTTAGGTGTAGCTGAGACTTAACTTAGATGTAATTTTGGAGAAAGGTTAGGTGTGACTGACACAATAGTGGCAATCCTTAAGGTTTAAGTGTGACTGAGACATAAGAGGCAATCCTCAGTGAGGGTTAGATGTGACTGATACTGTAGAGGTGATCCTCAAGGAGGGTTAGTATGACTGAGGCCATAGAAGGTATCCTCAAGGATGCATGTTTAGTAGTATCTGTAAAGGTGATCATAAAGGAGGTTTCTTTAGGTATGACTCATACTGTAGAAGTGATCCTCACAGAGGTCAAGGTGTGACTGAGACAACAAGGGCAACAAAACAAGAAGGTGGAAAAGAGCTGAACGCTTTTAATTTTTTAGAAAATGTAGTCAAAAGTGGAATGAGAGCATATTAAAGAAGTATGAATGAGAAGTGTGGGTCAGATTTTGAGCATAAGGATTATGGATGATATAGATGAACACCATGGATGGATGAAATATTTCCAGAAACATTACATGTGTATCATGATCCAACTTTTATGCATGGTACTTTATACAAGTTCCACCTCCATTTAAGCTGTGTCTTTTGTCCTGCTGGTGACACTTTTCAAAAGTGCCATTCTTTTCAAAAAGGGTTTGTGTCAATTTTGTTGTTGTTCTTGTTATAAGAGTTGATGATGTAAAGGCCTGTATACCTGTATACACGAGCAACATTTACAAAACATTTCCAAAACATCCACTGGCAACAAATCCAAAACATGCATGCTCTCAGTTTGTTGCACGGTGTAGACAGGGTATACAGCATGTTTTGAAAATGTTTTGAAAATGTTGCAGAAGAAATGCCCTGTCAATTCTTTTCAAAACATTTTCAAAACATTTTCAAATTGTTGTTACCCTGTCTACACTGTGCAACAAACCGAAAACAAGTGTGTTTTGGGTTTGTTGTGAGTGAAGTGTTTTGAGAATGTTTTACAAATGTTGCTCGTGTATACAGAAGGGACTCCATCTATGGCTGACATTTCTTGACAGTTTCACACCCAAGCTTCATTGTCATTAACCTATATAGTATACTATATGTATAAAATCATCCCCCTTCTTACATTGTAAATTTAGTTAGGAATCTCTTGGCCCAAAGGCACTAACAATACCATCAAAGTACGCACTGTTCTTGTGGTAAACACATTCTTATTAATCATTTGTGTAAAGAGAATCATGTCTATTTTACAAACATTCACACATTTCTACAAAACCAGGTAAGGTGTGAGGTGAATCCCTTTCAATCACAACAAATCAAAAAATCATTTATTATTCATCCACACATCCATTCTTTGATTCAACTCTAAGAAGAGAAAAAGATTGATTTATAAGAAAGATCATGTATAAGAATAGGCACAGGCAACAACTCCCAGAGTTGGGGTTAGACCAATTTCTCAGGCAGTTAACTGAAAAAAAATAAAAGTTACTCTGGTAACAAGTTTTTCTCCAGCAAAAATGGCTGAGATTCCTGGAAAAGTACTTTTCTATATCAGCAACCAAGCTTTTAATAGGAGATGAGAGCTGACAAGTTTTCGTCTTCAGTATATTCCATTTATTTGTACTATAGTCAGTGTTAATCTTTGTAATCTGTAGGCCTAAAGGTTCTATCAGAATGTTTTTTTGTTTTTTTTTTTGTTTTAATAATTTTTGTAATAAATGGTCAATCTGTTTTGGTTCTCATCACCTCCTATTTACATATGTATTTCCCTAACTGCCCCTTGCTAGTACCTCCTGGCATAATTTTGTAACCATCACTGAGATGGTGACTTTCCACCACTCCAAGGTGATGTGGTAGGATCACCCTTCTTTCAATTGCTTTAATGACACTTCACTATATTTCCTGAGCATCTTTAAAACCTTACATTTGCAATTGTTTTCATTGTGGGTTTATGTTATTTTTTTAATTTTAGAAATTATTCCACAATTACGTGAAATATTTATTATTTGCATTGCTTTTTAGGCGTCTCCTGCTCCAGGCCCACTGTCTTTGGCAATGCACTCTCCCCTTCCACAGACATAAATTCATCTACAAATGTGAATGTTGGTCTGTGCAAGTCGCCTACACACATTAAAGGGCCAATTATCTCATCCCCAGACAGTTCATATTCTCCCAACAGCTATCCCGTAACTTTTAGACAATATTGTATGCCTACAGCCTAGGCTCTCAAGTACTGTAGTAGCCAGCAGGCAATTTGAATGTGTAGGCCAGGAAAGGGCCCGCATATGGTTCGAGGAGCCCAAAATACTTGAGAACAAAAGCTGTTTAACAGAGTCCTGGTTACCACAGTAATGTTAAAGTAAAAAATTTTAGACTGGAAGTGGCCAGCATCCCAGACCGCTTGAGAAACCCTGGCTTGTAGTATAGCTGTCCAAGGCCAGTGCTGCTGTGATGCAGTAGAACCTTTAAAGGACAGACCTACCTTCATACAATAGAGACTTCAACATTAAACCCCCCCCCCCCACAACCTAAGTTCCTGGTTAAGTATCTCAAGTGCTTCAAAACGCCTTACTGTGTGGTATGATCGCTGTCAGGGCTAATGACAGTACTACATGTAGCACTCTGCTATGTTTGTCATAACTATTTTGCCGACATTCTTTGGACAGGTCTGGACAGGGAATCAGTTGAAATGAAGAAAGAAAAGAAAAAGAAGAAGAAAAAGAAGAAGCACAAAGAAAAGGATAAAGAAAAGGACAAAGAGAAGACAAAGGAAAAGGAGAAACATAAATCAAAGAATAAAGACCAAGGAGATGAGGACAAAGAACAATAGAACTCTTTGTTTAACCTGTGCTTGAAAATTCATGATATCAAAGTACTATTCAAAAATTGTTTTTAATGTACAGGATGCTTGTATCCCACAATATTTATCGATCTTGAAATTTTGAACATTAATGTGCTTTTTTTTGTGTATTTTTGTAGAAAAATTCTTAATATCTTTTCATTTTAGTGGAAATTTTGGACATACGTATCTAGTAGTGGTGTCACTGCTACATGTAAATGAGAGGGGAATCCTGCGTTTCATAGATTGTAAAAATGGTACTTTTGTAAAATCGATCGATTATAGAAATTGGCAGATGATAGTGTCCTTAAATTAGCTATAACAAAAAGCTGTAACTAATAAGCTATTTATCCTTGAAGCTGCTGTAATATTTTGTCTGGAATGATGCCATGTATGACAGACTTGTCATGACAAAGATTAATAGCTGAGATGCAGTCTTGTTTAGTCTAAGTATCAGTGGCAAAGCTACCATATGGTCAGAGGGGCAGTCGCCCCCCCCCACAGTCTCAAATCCACTGTTGGCGCCCTTTTAGGTTTTTATCGTATTGTGGCAGAGGTTATTTAACTACTTCGAAGCGTCCCTTACAGGACATTCTCGCCCCCTCTGACAAAATTTCCTTCCTCAGCCACTGCTTAGTGTCCCAGCAAGGGAGTATGTAGCTCCCTTAGGGAGCAGAACTTCTTTAGGGATGTTTGGTGTTTGCCCTTAGACATCCAGTTGAAGGGACTTTTGAAAAAGTGAACACGAAAATGAATTATTTGACATGATTGGGGGAGTGATACCCTATTAAACGTTATTTTAACTAACATGATATCTACAACAATGTTGTCTGCATTGTTTTACGAAAAGCTGCATAGAAATCATTTTTGGACCCCAAACTACAGCCTATATTTAGAAAGAATGCAATAAATTTGTTCCACCCTTCAACATATTGTATTTTTCAAGGAAATCATTAAAGCAAATTGCTTTTGCTGAAATATGACATACTATGATGTTACAGATATATTCTGGCATTTTTATGTTCAATAAACAGTTTTTTACTACTCACATGACCACATGATCACAAAAGCTTGCCAATGAGACTTCTGAGAGCATCAAAGTTGATATCATTTTATGTCTTCCTAGTATTGTCAAATAATGAAGATACTTTTCTGTAAATCTTGTTGTTGCATAAAATTAAATTTTTTTTTCTTCCAAATTTTTTTTTTATTATTCTGTTTTGGTTCTTTGGCATTCTGTAACATGTTGCTTAACATAGCTTGAATTTGTGGATTCATTTAAATGTAAAAGCTATTTGCTGCTTTTTGTTGTGCCTTAGTATTGCGTCTTTAAAAGTGCATCCGTACCATACAAGGGATATCTGGTGTTTAAGATTGTTCAATAATTTATCAGGCACTGTTTCTTTAATATATGTTCTCAAAGTTTCTTTGAGGGAAAAAAAATATTTTTCCATGCTACCAGTGGTGAAATTTAGAAAAGTAGCTAGTTGGTTCACTGAATACACAGCATTAAAATTTAGTCACTTATCTGCAAACCGTATGTAGCTATTTCTGTTAAGGTTTTTATTAGTCTTCTACACCTAAAGTAATTTATAATGCGATTCTCTTTTTCTAAGTGAATATTCGCAAATCTGTATGTGTGTTCTACTTGTTTGAAGGATTGGCAGATCATTATTAATGAGGTTTAAAGAATTGAATGACTAACTTGGTGCTAAAGGATATTAAGCTGTACATTGGCTGTTTCTTATTGACAGTCATAGTGTGGGAAAGAATTATCTAATAGAATTCTTACTCTCTATCTTATATGCAATTTTGTCTACTGCGAGTACTTTTTGTACAACTTTTTTGCTTCAGTGTTTTAAAGAATAGTATACTATATTAAACTCAAAATGTGAAAAAGATATTTGTAGTTTTGTTTTTATTATCTGTGTTCTCATGGATTTAAAGTTTCAAAAATTTCCGTTTGTACCATCAGCTGTTACAGAAATGGTTATGTCTTTAAAGGTGTGATAACAATAAATGTCAATATTGCCATTTTGGAGGAAGGAAACATTGAAAACATGGATAATAGCCACAACTCTGATACAAAATGAAGCATTATATAATTTGTACAAGATTTTGGTTATCTTCATATTTCTGATTGTATCCTTTGTTTATTTAGTTTTCAAAGACTGTAATGTTGACGTTTTTATGCAGTTCGACAAAAAATTCCTGAGAAAGTTCCGGGATGTTGGTATTATGAGTGCAGCCAATATAGGTGCAGGAGTATTACACGTCTGCCATGCAGGCAAACGTTCGGCTGTCTCAGTAAATCCATGAAATGCAAGTCACTTGGTGGAGATATTTCTGTCTCCAGAGCAGTAGATCATAAGAAAATTCTCTTTTTGGTTGCATGCACCAATGTTTCCAAATTTATGCATGCTGTCATCTCCTCACACTTGCAGTGAAATATCAGTTACCCATTTAAACTCCAACAAATCTCTTCCCAGGGAGAAACAATTCTCCCTACTAAGTTTCCTTCAAACCCCTCCTTCAATTTAAAAGAAAAACACCCATCTAGTGTACTTCTTCCACAAAGCTTCAACAGTCTGTACTGGGTTAAATTGCCCAAGGTCAATGTATCCACACAGTGTCACTGCTGTACATGTGTGAGCGTTGGTACACCATTGAGACATATACTGTATTTTGTACAAGTCATCTTTTGTTTGCATTAACTTATGCCAATCAAAGAGAATTAGTCTCCAATTGTCTTTTGACTCCTTGCCGAAGGCAGGCAAGGAATCTATGCGATGGTGATGTCATGTGTGTGTATGTGACCCTAGCTCGTAACCATCTCGAGATAGCAATGACCGGCACTTCATATTTGGCATATAGATTTGTCATGTTGGGAGGAAGGACCCTAGTGTTTTTGGTGGAGGTCAGAGGTCATCTGGGGTCACAGGAGGTCAAATTTTGAAAACCTTGTTATCATGATATCTCAAGGTAAAGCTTGGATAGATGTCATACAAAGTATGTGGATGCATTATGGTGGGAAAAAGATCCATATCGTTTTTGGTGGAAGTCAAAGGTCATCTGGGGTCACAGGGGTTCAAACTTTGAAATTGTTTTTAACATGATATTCCAAGATAGAATGCTTGGATAGATTTCATACGTGGGTGTGGATGTGTTATGGTGAGAAGATGAACCCTGTTGTTTCTGGTTGATGTCAAAGGTCATCTTCATGGGGGTCAAACACTGAAAACCTTGTTCACAGGATATCTCAGGATAGGAAGCTTGGATAGATTTCATACTTGGTATGTGTGCAGGAGCCTTGTGAGAAGAATCATGTTGTTTTTGGTGGAGGTCAAAGGTCATCAGGGGTCACCAGTGGCCAAACACTGTGAACCTTCAAATACTTGATTTCTCAATGTAGAAAGCTTGGATAGATTTCATACTTGGTTCATTGATGCTTAATGGTTTGAGGAAGAACCTCTTTGTTATTTGGGGAGGTCAAAGGTCATCTGGCATCACTAGAGTTCGAAAAGCAAAATTTCCCAAGAAAATCCCCCCTTTTTCTATGGCAAGGAATCACAAGGCCTTTTGGCATTCTGCTTTTAGGAACATATTCCTAAATATGTTTAGGGTGATGCAATAGCCCATTTAAGACATCTTTTCTTTATGCAGATCATGCAAATGTATATATAGAGCAATTTATTCCATTAGGTCAATTGAAACCCAACATTAGAAGCATGTAGGAAAGTTATGTACACCTATGTGTTCTGAGTCAAAAGAAGCTTTGAATATGCTCCCTTTTTATTGGAACTGAAAACTGCCTATGATTGACTGATATGCCCAGCTATCTGCCACAGGGCCTCACAAAAAAAAAAAAAAAAAAAAACTACAACAATTCCAACAAAACAGAACATGCTCTCTTGATATCAAATGCATTCTTCAACCTTAAACACAGCCATATAAAGGTACAGTCTATTTACATTTTATATATTTTCCTGCTTTATGAATAAATTAAATCTAATTTGAGTTAGAATGGAAGGAATACTGTAGATCAAGGTTTAGTGTGAATGCATACATGTATACAGGCATCAGATACAAACAGCAAAAATAAAAAAGAAACCCTAAGCCCTAACCCTGAGCAGAAACATATTACGAGACACATATCCATCAATTCACATCATATAATACAAACTAAGACGCAACACTCTTTTCAGGTAATACCGTACATAGCTCCAAAGTTCCTAGAAGCAAAATGTCAGTCCATCTCTCATCTATTTGTGTTTAGATTGCATGACTGAGGATGGTGTGTAAGCTAGGGGAAGCTTAGACGTACCTCTCCCCTTACTGGAAATTATATCTGTATATACCATCATGCCAAGTGGTGGCATGCATATAGAAATTTGACTTTACATTCCTTTGACAAATAGTTGCTGAAGGTCAACATTTATTTATACAATACCTTCATACACACAAAAGCACTCTTCATGAGAGCACTACAACAGATACTGCATGGTCAAGTGGTTAGAGCATCCGACTTGCAGCCGGAAGGTCGGGGTTCAAATCCTGGCCGGGTCATACCAAAGACTGTAAAAATGGAACCTACTGCCACTGTACTTGGTGCTCAGCATAGCAATGGAGTAGGGAAAACAAGCCAGTGAGCCACAACTGGAAAAAAGGTTGTGGCTGGCCCGACTTAAACCAGTTGGTTACAAACTGAGCCGTAAAATCTCATCTAACTCTTAATATCTTCAATCATTATTAGGCCATTCAGTTCCACCAATAATCTCTAGCAATAGCTTATCTCCTCAAAAATATTATACAAGAGTAACATTTTGCATCTTTTGAAAGTTTGGGTGAATAAATTATTTTTGAGCATTAAATAACTGAATCTCTTTCTGTGAGAGCCATATTTCTTGAATGTATCTATTAATATTTAGTTTGAACGATATGAAAATTTCTTTTTAAAAAAATGCAATATTTTCCTTTAAAACAGAATAAGCTACAAAGTCAAAACTTGGAAAAGGTTTGAAAAATATTTGACCAATCCTTGCTTTGCAGCAACATGTGCTGCTTGTTCACAGTGTACAATTTGAATTCACATTACCCATGCCACTTTACCCATTTTGACCTATAAAAGTTGTACAATTGAAGATAATTTTAGCCACAAATTTCCATACAACATCTGATGTCTTTGAAGCAAAACAGAAGAGGGCACAAAGAATTGTTACTTTGATTCTCTCAGTCAGGGGCCTGGTCCAAGGTACATCACACTACTTGAATAGTCAGCTTATCAATGCAACAGTGGCCACAGAGACTTATGCCATGGTCATGGTAACTTGTTTTTAATTTTCTTCAGCAAAAGTTGGGTAACCTACAAATGTCTAAAGATCAATTCTTTCAATTAAGCTAACTTAAACAATTTCTCACTTACTATGTCTATTTTATTAACACCTAGGTTGGCAATTTATCACATAGGCTCTTCAACATAAATTGTGTACAAGCCTTCAGATATTCCTGTTCTCCACAAAAAAAAAACAGTCACACCACACATGTATTTAAAAGTCACTGCATAGTACTACCAATGTTGTGGACTTGCCACAAGACAGAAAGTTAAAACAATAATACCACACTACCAGGTCATTTCCAACTTGAAGTATGAGTATCAGGTCGATATCAGCTGATATTTAGAACTGAAACATACAGACACTGGTTACAAGTGATATCTATTTAATGCATACTCTTAAAACACAATTCTATCTATTCATCTGTAATAAAATGAAAATAAAAATTTAAGGTAGCTTAACTGGCCTAAGCAATGGAATGTAATTTAATATTTAGCTACTGCATTCTTTACATTTACAAATCTAGCATTCCAAAAATATGAAATATCTAAAAAAGTTTTCATTATAGTCTGCCAGTGAAATGTTGCTTCCACATGCACATGACAACAGTGGGTTGGCCATGGAAACAATGTATTGAATATGTTGAGCACCTAGTGAAGTCCAGTGAATGCACTTAACCCAGCTTTCGCATTCCAAGGGTCGTTCCTCGACCCACTTCATACAGCCATTCTGCAGACACTTTGTTGTTTCACTCCAACACTACCAGGGTAACAGAGGAACCCAGATGACCAATTGACTCCATATGATCACCTATGCATATATGTGTGTGGCCAGAATCTACAGTGAACCCATCTATGTTCCAACACACATAACACCAATGCTTTCATCTATTAAACCTAACCCCTGTCCTAACACTGAACTTCCTGTAGACTTGTCCAAATATAGAAATGTCGGCACAAACAGGACATGACAGAGAGCTGTTCTTGAATCTGCAGGCAATCAACTTGGAAGATACAATGTGTCTCAATAGATGCCAAGCATGTCTATTCAGAGTTCAACAATTTCATGATTCTTCCTGCTTTGCTGATCTTTCTTGTTCTGCTACTGCTTGCTTCAGGGCTTTTGTCCTCTCAGCATCAATAAGCTCCATCTCTCGGATTTTCTGCAAGGTTAAATTAAAGTTTACATTACATTTACTGTATGACAATCACTCACATTGGTATACTGCACATCAGAAAGACTTGTCATTTAAGTAAACTGTTGATACCAACAGTACTCACTTGCAATAAGAGGGTTTATTTTTATCTGGTGTCAAGGTGCAGCCATCAAGTTTGGCACTTAAAAATCCATGACTGCAAACACCAGCCAGAATCAAGTTGAGTTTACCTTACAAATAGAATTAAATTTTTACCCACATGTGATAATTTTACTCTAAAGAATGTAGATTCTGGGGTAAAAATGTATGAATTTGTCAGTACCCTGGAGAAAACTGCCACTGCTGAATTGGCCATGCCGTTTACACAGAGGTGCCATTTGTAAATCCTCAAAACTGTGGTTTCCTGTCACAGTCACTCCATCATAGTGTAATGTATGTGCATGCCCACCTAACAAACCCAGTGACTATAATAAAACTTATAAAAGCATAGTAAAATTTGGCATTTTTTCTTTAAATGGATGATTTTTTTCATTTTGATGCATGATGAAAACCATCACATCTCTAACAAAAGAGATGTGAAAGCTGTTGAGCAAATTAAACAGGAGTAGAGGTAGGCTTGTTCATCTGCTAAAGAGCAACAAATCTCTCCCCAGACAGTAAATATTCTCCCTACTTTAATTATTTCTGGCCCCTCCTGCAATTTAAACACATAACACCTATCTAGTGTGCTTTCCTGTCAAAGCCACAGTAGCCTGCACTGAGTTTATACTGCTCATGGTGGTATATCCATACAAGAATGTGTATGAGCTTAATTGGGAACACAACTGACTGGACATGTCATCATTGACCAACCAGTGTGAAGCTACTGTTGGTGGAGTTGGCTTGGTAGTTGAGTGTACTGCCTTGTACTCTAGAGGTCCTGGGATCAAATTCCGTGGAACCACTTGGAAAATTTTCTGGGGACTAAAATGTACTTGTTCAGAACAGCTGTTGATAATGATGTTGAGGAGGTTTAAATTGGTGAATTTTAATTGGGTATCTGATTGTCCGTTTCAGGAAGTTGTGAGCTTTGCTCCGTTCAGCTGAGCAGCGGTGCAGAGCAAGAAACCACCACCCTCCTAGTCTATGGGAAAGTGGCTAAAGACTGGGGATACACTCATGTCCGTCAGATGGGGACATTAAATGGCAGTCCTGGTAGCAGGATTAGGAGCCATTAGTACACACCTTCCTCCTTAACAATCTGAGCACTAGACGAAAAGAGAAGGCGAATCTCGCCAGTTTTCGTCCATACTCACTCCGTTATAGGGTCCTCGATGGGCCAATTGGCTTCCTGACCCTCAAAAACGTTAAACTTAAACCAGGGAGGTGTTTCTTTAACAGGAGATCCAACTTAAAATGTAATTTATTCGAATCCTTTTTGATCGGATTAAGAGTGAGGAGATAATCATTAAATGACAGATCATAGGACTTCAGAACCTCCATTTCTTTTGTCTAATACTTTTAACTGCTATTTTCTGTCCTTGCCAACCCTTGTCAACGACTCTATTAGGCTGACAATAGGATTTAGTTATTTAAGTATCTTTAGCCTATTACATCTGGAAGATTACTTCAAAAAGGGATTATTATCCCCAACTAGCTAGGCTCAAAGAAAGGGTTAAAGATTTGTCTCCTGTCAAAGTAACACCTCCCTGCTTAAACTTACTGTTTGGATTAATGTTAATCAAAGTGGAGTAACACATTGCATATTGAGGGCAAAAAAAATTGTCTGTCCTCAACCGCCCGCACATAATTTCTTGTCCACTCGTATTATTTTTTTACTTTCTTTTTTTTTTGCCTTTTCTATTGTGCACAAACCAACAAATTTTCCGACGAAACTTATCTGTTTCCAATACGATATATACTGAAAAATCTTGCACTGAATGGCCCATTTATATTAAATATCCAATCAGAAGCAGAACAAATACAACGCCCCTTCGCACACACACCCTCGAGGGAAATCATAGGCCTGCTTTTTCCTCATGTTCTTGGATTTACATTCTGTGTCACTTCAACACTGGCTATAGGCTATGTACAATACCCATGTATGTAACTGGTTCGAATATACACAGCTATTTCAGTGGCCTTCAGTGGCCCAGCTGACCAAACAGAGTCCGCTCCAAGGGGTACCTTGCAGCGTACTCGAAGAAATACAGTCCACTCGATCAGCCATTGCCCAAGAATGTTGTTAAACTCTCGTGGCTTAATGCACGTGGCTATACTGCTGTTGGTATAGTGATACCTTCATACTACTACAAAAATAGAAAAAGTTTCCTTCAGTCAACATTGCCATTCCCAGACGTGTTAGGTTGGGATTGATGTGCTCACTGCCTACATGCTCGGAGGGACTGAAATGTGGAAACCTGTCATCACATAGGTGTGCGATCGAGAGCTTGCAGCATGTGGGAGGTGGGGAGAGGGGGTCAGATGAAATTACTATGCTCTTTCTTCATTTCATACTGTTTATATGGCAGGTCTGATTTATCCGATCAGAGTGGGCACACTGCAGAGTCTGTACCTTAACAGCGAACTACAGTATCGTGTTCTGGTCTGAACATACTGTGCATATATGTACACATAAGTCAACATGGCGTTGTACACCCTAGGCAGTGGGGTCAAGCAAAATAAAAGAAAAAACGCCTGCCTGGTGGGTAGGTCAGGAGGACAAACAATTTTTTGGGGGGCCTTACGGCCAAACTCCTGTTAAAAAATATGTTTGGAGTGATGCAACAGCCCCTTTAAGTGGAGGCAGATATTCCCAAACTTGTTAATGACCTACCATGCTGTTGGTAACAACTGTCATAATGCCATGCTCCAAAATACACATACACAGAATGTAATACAGTATCTACCCTAAATGCGGATCCCCTCGTTCCAAGATAAAATTCTATACTAGAGTAGCATAGCTACTGTCACTCAACCCTTCTGATGTTACCTACCTGTTCAGTTTTTAATTCATCTTGAACACAATCATGGTCCACACTGAATCCCTAACACTGCCCATAATTGCAGG
>WURT03097680.1:0-12504 GCA_009936505.3 Holothuria glaberrima
TTACATCATTGCCAGGAAACCGGAGGGTAAGTCATATATATGTTTGTCTCTAGGTGCATACTTAATTTTTGTTAGATGTTGCTTGTGCATGAATGATCCTTTTCAGTGTTTCCTTGGGGTAATTAAGCAGCGGATGAAATTTTCCAGTATCAGAATGTTGAATTACCATCAAAGCTCTGTACAGTATATCAGAGGTCCAGGCCCATCCACTGAACTGAAAGCTAAGACATTTCAGATGCAAAGTAGTTCCACATATCAAATTGTTTTTTGCCTCATTACAGGCAAAACTTTTGGATATTTGGTTTGTTTGTCCTTCACTTAGTATCAATTTTAGAAGCAAATGAAAGTCATTTTTCTGTAACTTTGGCTCTGCTCTTAACCTGAATGTGTCAGTTTGCAAATCGTTGTCCCAAAAACTACATTACAATAGCTTCAAAGAGGAAACACCCGTCTTTTTTATTGTGCCACCCTTTGTTCAAAGATTTGATTTTTTGTTTCCATTTTCATTGTTTTATGAAGACCTTTCTCCCCGACCCCCCAGACCTCTCCCCTAACACTCCACTAGACATTGCTTCAGTGTACAGGTTTAACTCAACATAGATATTCCAGTGGAAGGCTTTTCTCTGATTTAGCAAGCCAGCCATGGTGATTTAATAGTGGCATGAATGAATAGTGTTTTTGATTATGGTTCCCTCTTCTCACCTGCTTTTACCAGCAAGGGGATGATATGCCTTTCAAACCAAGTACAGTATAGACACCTTTAAATTGTTACAGGGCCTAAAAATTATACCTGTACAGGTTTGCCAGCACTTACCAGCACTTCCCCAAGTTTGTCTGATGAATTTTCAAAATTCTAGGATATTTGTCTTATTTTGAGACAAATTTTCATTCTGTTTGGAAGACTAAGGATAGTAGATTAATGACTCTGTCTTTTGGGTCAATGACATTTCCCAACTTTTCTGTAATTTGAAGCTCTTTTCTAAAGTTTCTGTACTTTTTCGTCACTGGTTATCTTGGTATTTGTAGTTTTAATGTCATTAAATGCAGAATGAATACATGAAAGCTGATGAAAACGTATAGAAATTAAAAGGTGGATGCAAAAACTGTCAAAAGTGATAAATACTAGATGACAACTTGTGGGGGCAGAGGGGGGGGGAGTGGAGGAGGTAAAGTATTGTACAAGAGGTAGAGGGCAGTAAATTAGCATTTCAGAATCCTAGTTCTTTTAAATTCACTTTACATGTATGTTAGTCATGTTCTAAACAATAGTCACCATCTTTGTGTTAGCACTTTGTGTACATTGGAATGGTAATGAGTTGTGACAAGATAATGTTTTGCAGTTTGTCAATACACTGCCACCCTACCTTACTCTTTGCGTACAACATAACAGTGATGAGTTGTAATAAGGTGGTCTTTTTAGTATTTGTCAACACTGTGCTACCTTAACAGCTCTAGCCTGCACCTTGTGTACTACTTGTTGATGAGTTTCAAAAAGACGGTCTTTTAAGTGTATGTCAATACTGGGCTGCCCTACCCTACTCAACAAATTTGATTTGCTTTATGGCAGTGCTCTGTTACATTACACAATTGTTTTGGCCATAAAGGTTTTATCTTTGAGGAAGATATTTCAGTGTTGATACATGGCACTTCTAAAAAGATAACTGTCCATTTTGCTTGAGTTGTCAGTCTTGTAACTGAAAAATTTTGCTCCTATCCTTTTATAATTCATAGGTAAAAAGAAGAAAACTGCAGTAGCTTCATCAACAGAAGTGACATCAAGAAATGACTACAATATTCTGGAAACAGTGACTGATGAAATGTCAGGTTTGGTGCTTCACAACAGAGATGCCCATGAATCTGAGGATACACATAATATCTTAGTACATAATACTGACAAATTATTAGTTGATCGGTCATGTGACAATAGCCATTCCTCCAAAAGAAGGGATGGGGATGCCCCTAAAAGAAGCAATGATGAGTCCAGTAAGGAAGGGCTTTGTTTGCAAAAAGAGAAAGTCAATGAAGTTACCAATTTTAGCTCTTTGTCAGATTTTTCAAACTTTGAACACTACCATGTTCTCTCAGATGATGAAATGTTTACAAGTTTTGAGAAAAAGGAACAACTTAACTCTGAATATGGGGCAGATGTTGTACAAGGTAGGGAAGACACTTGCACTCAAATACCAAACTCTGAATGCAACCATCTAAGCAAAAGAGAGGAAGTAGTTGGACAATGTTCAATGTTAGGTTCTACATCTAAAAACATTGGAGAGATGAGGCACAGAGAACCCCAGACTCTTGATGACTCAGTTGTCCTGTCACTTGCTGAGAGACTTGATTTGAAAAAGAGACAGAAAGTGTACAGGGTGAATGACAGAGACAAACTTGGGTCTGATGAATCTGGTGGCAGCAGTGGGAAAAGCAGTGTTGATCTTAACAAGTGCAAGCAACAAGGCAAGTATGAGAGGGTGGGCTACATGGAACAAAGAAATAGTAATGCAGGAAGAGTGACTCACAATTACCATGAAACACTGCAAAAAGTAAATTCAAAGCAAGCTGGGAAAAGTCTAAGACAGAGGCTTGCAAATGTTAAAGAACAAAATTTGTCAAGAGTTGTATCAGGAGAATGCAATGCTTATGTAAGTGGTTTGACTTCATCCTCGACTATGATGTGTCCTGAGCTGTTTAACGTCAACACCCCTGATCTGTCTCTGGTAGATAGTCCTTCTGACAGTACCATAACTCAGTCTAACATTGGTCAGTGCAAAATGGCACACAAAGGGCAAGAAATGTCCTCTGTTTGTCCAGAGTTGCATGATACGTCCACTCCAAACGTGTCTTTGTCGGAGAAAAAAGAGGCTGCAGGTAACATGCATGGTCAGGACAAAATGCTGGAGAAACAAGAAACTACAGGTATCAGAGACAGTCCAGAAAAACTGTTGGTAGGTTTAACCAAAGTGGAAGGAAATCTTGAAATAAGTGAGGATATTTATGATTTATGTACACCTGATGTGTCTTTAGTTGATTGCAGAGATGAAAGGCAGGAGCCGGGGCACGTTTCCATGATAAGACCGATAGGTGAATCTGAGAGAGGGAATTCCCCAATGTGCTCAGGATCAGGTAATGTTATGAGAGCTGCCAAGCTCGCTTTGAAGGCAGATAAAGGAGGAAGCCTTGATAAAAGAACAGGTTCAAGGGTTGGGCAGGAGGGAAGTGTTCCTCTGGAACCTACAGAGTTGTATGATATCTGTACCCCTGATGTATCTGCAATGGTGAACCAGAGGATGGATGAGGTGATTAGCGATGAAGATAAGAGACAGGACATCATTGAAATATCAGATGATGATGATATATGTCAAGACAGTATTAATGGCTGTATTCAGGATGATTGTAATGATATGAAAGAACATCTCTGGAGTGGGTGTCTGGATGAAGGGGATAGGGAATCCAGATATGGAAAAGGGGGTCAGCAGGTGAGGTCAACCCCAGAGTGCTCCATGTGGGAGGAACCTACAGCTCTTAATATAAATACTCCTTCACACACAATGGTTATTGGAACACCTTTCACTAGTGAAAGGGGTAATGTTTGTGTGAAAGAAAGAGAGCTATGGAGACATGATAGTTCAGACAAACTGTGCGATTCAAACCAAATAGAAAGTCAGTATTCCCAGTTGAGGAGTGGAGATTACTCTGAAACATTGACTGGTGAGGAGCAGTGTCTCTCAGGAGACAATGGAATACTGTCTCCTTCTACTGGATTGGATGGCTGTAATATGCAAGAGAAAAGTATGGACCATTCTCTATTTCAGAAGCTGAATTTTTCACTGGGGCTCAGTGGGTGGACATTCTCACCTCTCTCAAATAGTTCAAGTACCAGGGGATGTGAACAGTTACATCAGGGCAAAGTGAATGAGAAATCAGACAGAAAACATTGGAGCAAAAATGATTGTCTGAGAGAAAAGGCTGGAAGTGTTGATGTATATGAGCATGTTCATCCATGTTTTGATTCTGTGTTTGAAGATAAGGGGCTGGAATGCCATTTAGATGAAAATGTGATGGCAAAGAATAGTGACCAAAGAAGAGTGACAAAAGAAGGTAGCCCTCTCTTGGAAGGAGGAGAGGGGGTTGGTGGAAAGAAACTGGACAAATCTGATCCAAAGAAACAAAATGGTAGTCTGAGGGAAATGGTTGACAAAGAATTTACTCGACATGGCCAGTTAAAAATGGATAAGCCTGGAGTAGAAAAATTAGTGTGTAATGAGAAAGGGGAGAAACTTTTACATGGTACTAGTGTCACCTCTGACAGGAGAAAGAGGTGTGAAGGTATGATGGGTAAGGGTGAAGGAAAGGGGAGAGGACTTTCATATGGGGAGGACCATAGAGGACTGGTTCTTAGGGAGAAAAGTAATGACAGGAATGGACACATTGACACAAGAAGAGGGAGGGGGGAAAAGCACAAGGGGAAGGATATAGTAGGGAAATATGGTGGACAGTTGTTGACCAATCAGGAGCTTACTAAGGAATGCATTAACCAATCGTACACTTCAATAAAAATTCAAAATAATTGTAATTATGGTAGAGAAATAGGTGAGTGTGATGATAAAGAAAACAGCCCTGTATCTCTCATGGATAGACTGAGAAAGAAAAGTGCCAGGACAAGAGACATTTTAAAGTCCATGGAACTGGATTGATTGATCAGTTGATTGATAGATTGTTTTATTGATCAATACTAGAAACAATGACATGTCATTAATGGAATGTTACTTAGTAATAGGTTGTAAACAAGTGGAGAACCTGTAATGCTTCAGTCATGCTAAATGCCAAAAATACTGTAGATTTGCTGTGAACCTTCTTGTTTTGAGGTCTCTTGGTTCCATGTCTCAATATTCCAACAAATCTACATAAAAGGTCAGTGTTAGGATATGGGTTAGGTCAGGGTTAGGTTAGGGTGAGAGTGTAAGGGTGTGTGTTGAAACACAGGAATGTTGGTACACAGAGGTGTAGCAGATTTGCAGCATGTCCATGGAATGGAGATACATTTTTGGGTTGACATTCTGAGGTAAGTGACAACTTTGTCTGGAAGAATGTTTTAACATTATTTTGAGGCTTGTATGAAATAGTGCAGAAATAACATTTCATTTTTAAAATTAATGATCAAGTTATTCTCCCAAACAGCTTAACATTTAACAAAGGAAATTTACAATTGTTGCACTGAAGTAGCTAACTTTTTTTCTTAGTGTTAATCCGAAACCTTCTGAATACGCGCTGATTCAAAATATGCTCATCTACATTTCAGTAAGTTGAATTAGCTGTATGTAATCTTTTATCTCTGGTGGTATTTCATGTCTGGGTGCTGTAGAAAAAATTCACCAATTTTTTAAGGTATGCGAGAACCCATATATTCAGTGATTAATGTTAATTCAATATGATGGTACAGTAGGTCTATGATCTTGGAAAATTTGAATATTTCATGTTATTGAATGTACATGAAACACTGAGTGGAATCATCCATTCATACTATTTGTGTGTTGCAAATAAGCATAGCTGTGTTATCCTAGCTGACAGTGCTTGAGATAGGCAACATTGGAAAGGGGTGCATTATTGAATGATACATTGCTCTTTTTTTAAAAATACATGATACTTTGATTTATACTAAAAGAAGGGGTCTTATTGCTTATTACTTTACAGGTGAAAAATGTATTACCTTTCACAATCGTGACTTAAAGGTATAGGCCCCCCCTCCCTGATGGGGAGCCTGATACAAATTACTCCATATTACAGTGGCAAGCCACCAGCCTAGCCATTCAACTGTAGAAGCTAAATGAATCTAGTTTTCCCCTATAAATATCATTTGGAAAGTTGAACTGTATAACCTTAATTTCTTCACAATGATTTTTTAGAGGAAACTTTGAGACAGCTGTCAGTAAGCCACCATTTTCATAGGCAAACGAAGTTGCCAAGACATGTCAGTTTGTTGTTTGTTAAGCATTATTCTATTCACGCATACCTAAATGAATAGACTCCCACAGGTTATGGAAAATTATGAAATTTTACTTTTGCATTTTCCAGGTAAAAGTATTAACTTGATATAAAAAGATGTGTAAAGTCATGGAATTTTAAAATAGCATGTTAGTCTGGAAAGATCATGAAAAAGTCATGTAAGAAAACTGATGAAGCAACTTCAGAAATTACATTGCCAATGAATGCCATTACTTCAGTTTGGGGTGGTGTGCAAAATCATGCAGGGAAAAATAACTAAAACAACATCTTACCTGAATAAACTAATTTCATTTTATTAGTACTTCCTCAGTTTCTATCCAACTGAATTGTATTTTATTTCAAATTTGATTAGGAAAAGTAAAGGTTTTCCTAATAATAACCTATATTTATATGAATCGTAAGTTGTCAAAAATATTTGAGAAAAACTTCTAAAAATTTATAGTTCCATACAGCCATACTATAGGTTGATAGACCACTCAAAATTAGCTATGTGGATGAGAAACTTCAATTTTCAGAAAATGTTCTTACATAAAGACAGTGTAGCTTATATTTGATCTGTTCACCCAAATTTTCATATTTTCAAATGATGCAACCTTCATAACCTCTGAAATGCACAATTTTTTTGAAAAGTGGAAGCTCTTGCCAGATTTTATTAGTAGGGCTGAATTGTGTAATGTGGATAATGTTTTTTTTTTTTTGTGTGTGCCATGTTGATGCATGTAAACACTAACTGGCACCCCTTTAAAGAGGAATGTGACTAATTAACATGTAATTAATTTGCATAAAAGTAAAATTGGGCTGAAAATAGGAAATGAGTATTTAATAGTGTTATAAGTTTTTTTTTTAATTTATCAGGCAAGATAATTTCATAGTTACACTTACTGGTATGGCAGTTGTTCATATGTTTATGCCTGTCAGATAAACAGTAACTAAATCACTTTGAAATCTTGGAGAGGGTGGTAGGTGGTTGTATGCTGAGCATCAAGTAATTTTGCAAGCAGAACTTAATAATAAAAAGTTAATGTAAGCTGTTAAACATCAGTCCTGTACCATTAGCATGGTGACGATATCTACCTTTCATTGGTGGTATTTTGTGACAATTTTACATGATAACACATACAAGGAAGATTATTTGTAAAAGGGTGGTTTTAAATAACCTCTAAAATAATGAAGAGGAAGGTGGACCAGAGTATACAGATATGACCCACTAGATTCCATGGTTTATGATCCACAATGCTTTAAACTGTGCCAAAGCTTCTGCTGTACTAAACAAATTACTGTAAAAGGAGTAAAGAAAGAAAATCTGGCTAAAAATAAACAAATTTTTAGATATACAAGAATGCTTTTTATTTCAGATTTAACTACTCCCAATATGCAAATGACAAGTAAATGTAGTTTCCTCATATTGAGGCCAATATGTTCCAATGTAGCAGTATTCTCTTAAGTCAAAATTCAGGAGTGGTATGAACACTTGCCCTGGATTTTTGTGCAATAGTAAAACATGGCATGGTTTTAATATGAGACTGCACCCAACTTAAATTATGTGTCTATCAATAGAGGTGCTCTCATGCATCAGCACACTTATCATTACAGTCTACTAGAATGTCCAAAGTAGACATATTAAGAATTTTATTTCCTTCACAGAATTATAAATAGTGAATACATCAATGTCAGAAAAGACAACATTACGTGTTCAGTTTGGTTAGGCTGTATTGAGGACTTGTAGCCAGTTAGGCAAATAATTTGTAAGTTTGCCCATCCTGCTGTACAAGGATTGCTTTCTCTGAAGTGTAAACCGTCTGACCCCCACTGTCTGGACAGCAGAGGTATCCACAGGAGCTTGTGTGTAACACACACACTCAATACAAATTTGTATACAAAAGTGATTACATACAGTAATCGGCAAGCTCAACCAAGCGCATTTCATTTGTGGTTACTACAGTTCTAGCCCCGAGGAAACTTGAGTGTGATCAAAGAGATAACTGTAACACAATTTGGTCATGTGACACCCGGGCAAATCTATGACTGCCCGGATGAAAACTGAGAAAAGGCTAACAGAGTCAATGTAACACACAACAATATTAATTTTCTGCAGCATGGTGCCTGTTGCATTAAAGAGTTTAAAGTTAGTCTTTGGGTCCTGACTTACACATATGCACACATAAAATATTCAGCTGTAGAGAAAAATCAGATTCAATACATAGAGGGCATTGGGTTAAGAACATCAGACACAAAATATATGGAAAATTCAAATCTGTATTTTACTGTCTGAATTCTTTTGAAGACTACCCAACTGTGGAATATGTAATATTTCAAAAAGAAAACCTCTTTTACCAACCACAATTTTCAAGAGACATATGATATGAAAGAAGTGATATTAAACCAAAATATATCAGAGAGACAATATACATTTATAAGTCCCCCAACCTATACACCCCCGACCCAACCAGCCCCCACCTACATTAGACATGCTGTAAACTTTAAGTTACATATTGAACTTTTTAGTATTTTCAGCCCAAACAGCTTCAGCCCTGTCTTTTTCAAGGTGGCCAGCTAGGTTACAATGATTTGTTGTAAGAGAGACTGTGGGATGAGGTTAAAGTGGGCATGACATGGCCAAATTAACTTTTGTGTACTGCAAGATTGGATACAGTATTGTATAAAATATCATTTTACACAGAGTTAAAACCTCTGCAAATCAGTAAATAAGATTTGAAGAAAAACATACAAGGATCCAATTTCAAAAAATGGCGCAACAGGTCACCTGACTGTTATGACGCAATTGGAGGCACAAACACTGTGCTTTGTAAGTACGCATATCTATATGTGGAACTAATACAACACTGAGATAAAGCTATCTTGGCAACCTCATGAAAAAGCTTACATCACAATACATGCGCAACATACAGAGCACAAAGTGTGGAGCGAGCTGGAGGGTTCGAGGCATATCATTGGCCAATATGCTGCTGCATGCATATGCATGGGCGTGTTTAAGCTTCCCTACATAAGCCTCAGTTCTGTTTTTGTGCACAAAGTACGTGGTCGGCGCCCTGTACAGAACAGCTATACACATGTATAGAGTATAGACAGTCGATAACAAGCACGCATATACTCAGTGGGCTGTTTATTTGACGGTGTTATTGCGAATGCTTAGCAGCCATCGTGGCCTGGCCTGTATTGGGGAATTCACATGGTCATATTCCAGTATATATGGACATAGTTTAGTCCAGAAAACATTCGTTTTATTTCAAGCTGTACCCAAAAATTTCTTACTGAGAAACTTTCTTTGGTCGTGTCATACCCACTTTAAGGGGGAAACTGTCTCCAACCTCTGTCAGTACAATTTAATAAAACTTGGCAGCTTTGTTTGGAAATTTGTTATTGCAGCAGCATACATTGTCTGGATGATTATAGTGCAAGCCTCTCTGCCAAGTAGGTTCCAGCTACAATGACAAGGAATATAGGCCTACATTATATGAAGACATTTATGACTATATCTACACTATTTGTCCAGATGACATTACTGATTTCCCATCATGTATTGCACTTTACCTTTACATCTGTTTTAAAAGTACTTTACCTTTACAGAGCAAAATTCTTTTAAAAATGCCATTTTTACAGTCCTTATACAGACAATTTTCATGCATTTTTCCATGAACAGAATAAATAAATCATAACCTGACAGTGGAAGCTACATTTTAGGGGGGGGGGGGGAGACTCTATTATCCCTTTTATTTTAGAAAACAATTCAGCTGATAAGGCCTATCCTATATGGACCTACAGAATTTACTTACTGTAGATGAAGAGAAACATCAAACATCTTTAAGATGTTTAACAACTGTCTATAGACCTTATACATTGATGTCATTTTGGCAGCAAAAAAAATGAAGAACACTGTACATACGATGTAGACTTCACAGTGGAGGGGTATAATTTCGCGCATATTCCACCGGAACACAATCAACTGTCTGCATGCGTTGATCTGCATCTAAAAACGTTAATTTTATCTTACCAATAAAGACTTGAAATCCTGTGTTGCTACCACAAAATCACAAATCAACTCCTTTTTGCCTGCAATGAGATACATTCTTTCCACACAAGTCTCTTCTTCATTCTTAAAAGAAATGCCAAAAATTACAACATATATCATGATTATACTCCTTTCTATCTGAGAACCCACCTACACTACCAGGGACAATCTGAGTGTGTGAAGTTCCTAGAGCAAAAGCTGGGAAATCTGCCAAGGGGCAGGATCACATGCCATACAGTATGAGTGCATTAACTCAGCAGAGTCCTACTATGAGCAATAGTATGGGGCCTAACAAGAATTGCATGTTGGCTAAAAACTCCTAGATTATCAAAAGTGAACCTTCAATACCCAGACTGTCCCAGAGAAGCCTTAAATCAAGCAGTAGAGACAAAGATTGTCGGGTACCCAAAACAACCAGTCTGCAGCCTGAATTCACATAAAAGAGGCAAAAATCTGCATATTAAATCACAAAAAATTTTTTCCTGTCACTGGTTTGGTACCATGTTCTCCTACTGACTCTCAACTGAATTCCTTTCACTTTCTTCCATGGCATCAAGAATTTCTTCCAGCTTTGTGACAACATCTGAAATTAAAACATTCATATTTAAATGTTTAAAGTACATCTTTACCATAAAAATGTCTCATTATATGCATTTAAGTCCAAAATGTGTTGGTGACTCCTTGATACTGAAAACGCTACACTATTTGTGGGTCCGAATTAATATGCAGTCTACGACTAATATGACCCATCTCCAAATTCAATGCAGCAAAAATATATTGTTGGAAAGACTTTCTATCTTGCCAGTCATGTAATCTAGACCATTCTTGCACAAAACCATATCAGGAAAGCTCAATCTGTGGCTGTCAAAAACTCCAGAAGTCCCCTTTATATTAATGGTACTGTTTGATGCTGTGATTGTATTACACATGCTGAATTGCAGCCGTTACAAAGGTGATTCTCAAACCTTGCTTGTATTGTCTTAGTGAGGTATATCTTACTTCCAACGCATGGCTTAAATTCCCCAACATGAGGAAAAATGCTCCCATACCAGAATGGTCAGCCACCCGTTTATCTAGTCACACCTGAAGTTTATTCATCCAATCTCCCTCATTTCCCCTAAGCTGAATAACTTATCAACTAGCTGCTCTCGTATGTAAATTTGAATAGGGCCTACACAAAGGCTTAAGTCTCACAGAATAAACATGAGCGGATCAGTGAGGTGTGAAACAGGAAGTCAGGTTAGGAGTGGTGATACAGCACCTTTTGCAGGAAAAGTGAGGTATCAGGTCCACAATTTGGTAATGGGGAAAATTTTCATAATGAACCAATCTCCTCTGGTAATTAGATGACCGTTCTGTTCATAGATTGTAAGGAACAATTAGCGCCAGCTCAAATAAGCATTTTCTTCTCCTTTGTTGTAAATTGTTGTTACAGTTCTTTGGTTGCACCCCAATGGGAAAATACCTGTATCTGGTGTTCAATTTGTGTCTTCATTGAGGTCACAGATGTAATGAAGCAAATACATTACTCACAAAATTGGTTTTAATGCAAACAATTCATCATGATTTTCTGTTGTATTATATTAAACAATATTGAAAAGAGGTTGAAAACCACACATTCACAAGACAGCTAGTGCTGTACCAGGCCATAGATAATTGTTGAGAGGATTCAAAACATCCATGAGCTTGCGTTTCATAGCGCTGTCTGTGGGCTAGTTACTCTCAGGTTTTCACCTGCAGTGGGAGATCATGAAGACAGCCCTCAAGGTTTTCCTTAAAAGTGGCCATGTAAGAAGGAAGTGTAATTTTAAGATGATAAATTTCATCATATGCAACTCCGCATATTACACCCCTGAATGACGTATGTGAATCATTCAATTAACAAATTTATGACAACTTTGTTACAAAACAACATTAACTTCCACCTTTCTAATCTACCTTCAATCATTTAAGAAGGACTGATCACTCAGATATAGTAAGAATTTAAGTCATCATATCTAATAGGAATGTATACTGTTTGGTCGTTTTTCATCCCAAAACAACCTTTGATTGCATTCATGGGAAATGATTGTTTCAAATAAGAATTCAAAGTGGACACATTTTTGTCACTCCTAATAGATGGGTGACAAAAGTTGTGGCTTTGAAGCCCATGAAAGGTGTAGAATTAGGTATGGGAACTGGTATGAGTTTTAGGTATCAGAATCATAGGGGAAGCTGGGACACAACCTTGGCAGATAACATGAGAAACTTGTGCAATTTTCTCAGGCAATGAAGGTATTTGTAAGGTATAAACTGGCCCACCACTGGCACATACCCCAGTCCCCCTCCCCCCACCACACTGAAAATGTTTGTGCACACCTATATGCACCTGGAAAATTGAAAGCAGCTACAAAGTTGTAACAAGAGGGCAATCCACGGAGTTGCTTATCTCATCGCTAGCACTGAGCCGTGTAACTGGAGGACGCATGTCAATG
>WURT03097702.1:0-12503 GCA_009936505.3 Holothuria glaberrima
ATACATACATCCATACATATATAAACATATATAAATATATATATACATATATATATATATATATATGCATACATAAATGTGCAGTTGGCTGAAAAAGGCTGATTACATAGCCGAAAGCTTCCAACAACACTGTGCTTGTGCATTCTTCTCTTGGAACGTAGTTGAGTTTGGTATTTTCTACTCCATTATCTTTGTGACATCTACTCTGAGAATATTTAGCGATCCTACGTATCCTTCTAAGCCTTCCACTTCCTGGACACAACTACGACCATAGAAAATGGTTCACTCAAAACCGACTTGTTCATTAATCCCACGGACAAGTACAGCGATCTACTACGGAGCAGTTGTCATCCCTCGCACTGCACCAAAACTATTCCGCATAGCCAAGTACTTCGCATCAAACGCATCTGTTACTCTGAAACAGCCATCGAAATTCGTATCCACAAACTGTCTAGCCACACCTCCGAAACAGATAGTCAGACAGTACTTGCAGGGTTCAATTGAAAGTGCCGTCAAAATAGCAAGAGATACTCCACGTTCTGAAACTGTAACATACAAAAACCGTCAGCCCTGTTCTAATAGACAGGTAGAGTGTCATTGGTAATTGAGTACCATCCCGGTGTACAAACACTCACCAAATTCATTCAAAAACATTTGCCCATACTTCATAGCACTGTTCGCCTAAAGTCTATCTTTCCTGATTTCCCGTTGTTACTTTTTCGAGTTCCCCAATTTACGGAGAAACATTTTGGTACGGGCAAAATTACAGGACAAACACCAGTGGAGGCTATCAACGAGAATTTTGGTTGTTCACCCTGCCCGATCAAATGCAAGACGTGCGCTGTGATTGATTCCACCAAACACTTTCGGAGATACCAGACTGCACGCACTTTCCAAATTAGACAATCAATTGTTTCCCCTAAAACGTCTCACATCTCATCTGCTGCAATATATGAGAAACCCAGTACGTAGGGGAATCAAACATATCCTTATACAGTAATGAGAATGACACAGCACGGGTCAGCAATTATAAGCAAAAAAAGTTGATCAACCTGTTGCTAAGCATTTCAGTTTACCGCACCATCCGATGAACAATTTACGGGTCATTGCTGTTGAGCAAAACTGCATGGGACTGTCAGAAGGCCAAAGAAAATTTCTGAGAATTATTTTGAAGACTACGTCGCCATTCGGCCTGAAGAGATGCCTACTGCCCCTTTAGCGACATGTTTTAAATTAATGACAGTGTCATACCGCCGGAAACAGATGGGGGGTGTGCACATAAGGACACGGGACAAAAGCTCAGACAAACAAAAAAAGGTTTATGGAATGATACATTCTTCGGAATAGAAGGATGGGACTGAAAAAAAATTGTGAGAACATACTTCAAATTCAAGATATCAAGACGGGTTGTGTATGTAACCACATATATTAAGACCACTAGTTATGTAAACTTAAGAAAGTTGGTTCCTCAATATTACAGTGGAAGGGGCCGAACGCATTTCAATTTCCCCAATATTTGTTGAATGTTACTTTAAGTATTAGTTAAAATTTGTTAACTGTTCAGCGATTTTCAGAGGAACAGATACTAGCCATGAAAAACCTTCATTAATACTTTCGGTTCCAAGACGTTCGTCTCTTTGTTTGGTACTTGTTTTGCATCACATGTATAACTAGCTTTGATCAACAGCACAAAACTTTGGCGTCCATCATAACGTATAAATTCATTCCTTACTGATTATGTACAGGAGGAAAAAGGTGTCCATGCTATAGAGGCATTGTGGACATTGGGATCACATAACTACATTTTGGTTTTTTTCATACTGTTTTGTTAAAAGGGGTTAATCTGAGGTGTTAGACATGCTTTTGGTTAAAGTTATGAACATGTTAACTTACTTTGAGAGGAAACGGGTGATAATATCTGTTAGAATACCTTAGAATCCTATCATGCGTTAAGTAAAAGCTTTTGAGTGCGGAATGGTTTCAAGAGTATGTAACTATTAACTTCCACAGTTTCCAATAACCAAACATTTTAACTTCTGGTCCACTGCTGATGATGGGGATCTTTCTCTTTCCAAACGTAGAGAGGGACGAGAGTGAGGATGGGACTTGGGCTGTAGAAATAGACTACTAATGTCACTCTTACGTCCTAACCTTTTGGTTTGTGCCTTTCACATGTGTCCTTTAAAGCCTAGGGAGAATAAGCAATGTCAGCAAACAACTTTGGGCCTACCGTAATTACGATCTTACGTTCGATCGACTTCCAGACAGGTATACACTTATCATTAGATTACAAGTTTCATTATTACTCCTTGGTAGTAAAACATTACGCCTTAAAACATTTTAACAACCCCGACTTCCATCGGTAAGATAATCTTAAAACCTTGCACTTGTCAAACCGGGGACCTGAACTGTATTAAACGATCATTTACTTCCTAAAGGCATTCAGGTTATATGTCCGGTCCTCAACGTAAAACAAAACTCAAATTTAACCAATCTCTAACTACTTCAAGAATGGATAAGTTACCCTCTCCTTTTCAAACGCTACAACAACAGATTTCATTCTAAAATAAAGCGAATTTTCTGAAAACTCTCCTTCTCCAAAAAAAAAAAAAAAAAAAAAAAAAAACTTTGTAACACTTTCCTGAACCAAGCAAAATTCGAAACAAAAATGGAAAGGTAGCTCTAAAAGCTCTCTGCTTACACAGAATAACTTGCTGTTGACATGTTGAACATCGATTGAAAACAATTTGTCTTACAATTGAAAGAAAAACCGTCACTTACTCTGACACAGGATTTAGAAACTATCAACACAAAACCACGAATAAACAACGATTAGAAAAAACATCGTCCGATCTCACACAAAAACTATTAATTAATTAACGGAAAGGTAAATCGTCTCATTTTACGACATACGTCCAGGAAAATGTGCTTCAAAATTTTAAAGAGGTATATGAGTGAACTGTGCAACACAAAAATGTCAAACACAGGCTAGAGCTCAATACCATATCACAAATAAGATTCCATCATAAAATTCGCAAGTTTTCAAAAAAGCACCTTATCGAGCTAGAAAATACCTAATTTACGGGAAAACCTATATACCAATCTCTGGCTACTTCGAGGCCACATTAATCACCCTTGCCTCTACACGATTTTTCGTCGTTAAGTTTTCAGCTGCAAAGAATTGTTTTTTTAGTGTTAGAAACCAGCTGATGTTACGCTAAGCACCACTTTAGCAAATGTAAGCATTGTCAACTAAATAGGGATATTTGAGACTCTAAATCTGAAGTAAGGGACATTATAGGCCTTATCTTGTTTAGCTGCGACAGGAAACCAAAAACAATTAGAACTGAAGCCTAGTTACGAGAAACGTAAAAACTGTTTATGGAATCGATTGGTACTATGTGGAAAGTTTCAATTCACTGAATGGTATTCATTCGAGTCCCAGATATTACATAAGGAATAATTGAGCTGAAAAAGAAATCACTTTACAACAGATCACTTAAACAGAACTGCCCCGTTTCAGAGATTCAGACTACAAGGTTACTGACATTCTATGCCTGGCGTTGAGTACAAGGCTGCAGTATGAATATTGATCACAATATTTGTTCATGTAGGCTCACAGACAAAAATGCTCTTGCCAAACTACTAATATTCAACCCAGCCCACACAATGGTTCAATCACTCAGCTGCCGCGTTCATTGTCCAGGTTGCAACAAGGCGGAGACTACAATATAAAACTCTGAAGTTTCTACAAAGACTTCGAAAAGGGTAATAAAATGCCAACCACACTGCTGCAGATGTTTTCAAAAAAAAAAACAAAAAACAAAACCAAAAACAAAAAAAAAAAAAAACAAAAAAAAACCTTGTAGGCCAGTAACAGTCTTTGTATACAGCCAGAGTATGAACAAAACGCCTAAGCTGTTTTCGATAAACGCGGCTGTGATCTAGAGCAAGATATAGAAACGTCCTTTATCCTGCCCTATATGGTTGTGATAGTACGAAGGAACAAACTGTTTGCAACGCTGTTGTCTTATACTGTTATAAACACGGCTGTGATCTCAGAACTCTGTGCTGTTATGCAGTACAGTAGGCTTCCCAAGAAACCACTGCTTGCCTAGTAGATAATTGTGTCACCTGCTTCATGGTTAGTCACAGTAACGGATGACTTTTTTCTGTCAGTCTGTGCTCATGTGCACGTACTAAACAATGTGGAAAGGTTTAATAATACTAGGACTACGGAAAACTAACGAGCATTTAATGTAAGTTAACGTGTCCTACGAAAAGAACAAAGAACGAATGTCACATCACACTACACAGACAAGTAAGTGGCCCTTTTTTGAAACAAATACTACACAAAGAGCTAGATATAAAAAGATAAGTTTTTCAGGATGTTATTGCAATTTTTAAACTCTGCACCAGTCACACCTGCTGATTTATATTTTAAGAAACATTAATTTGCGCACATTACTTGAAGAGTTTTTTCAGAGTTTTGGACATTGTAAAATCTTTAGAATCGTATTTGTCAACACAAAGACCATGATTTTCTTAATGACTGCTTTACAATTATGTGGACGCGATAGCAAATATACAGATATTGCGATTATGAACTGCTTTTTCAGATAATGTGTCACAAAGAAATTGTCACCTGACCTGCACCTACTACCACAATATGTTTATGAGAAGTTGTCGCTTCCGTTAAAATAATATACCCAGGCTTGTTGTTACCTTAAATACCACGGGTATTAGCTAATTCTGTATTATTGTCGTTTTCATATACCGTACTTATAAGCACATCGACAAGACAATAGTCTGTGTATCAACGGTGCGTGCACAGTGTAGGCCTTGTACGGAAAGGTTGCTGTAAACCTCAGCTGGCAATCGTTGCGAATCGGGAGTCGACCTATTTCCTCGATACACATAGCCGGCTGATCTATTACGATCTGATAGTTTGAATGATTGGTGATATTGCCTCTTTCTTGAAGAGCACTCGATTTCGCAGGAAAGGTAGAACTTAACGCTTGAAGTAATCGCTCAAGATCTAATTAGACTTAGGGAGTAGTCGTGTTATGTGCTGAACGAATAACTAAATGTGATGAATAAATTTAAATCCCATACTTCCTAATACAGACGTTAAAAGATGCAACGACAAGTCATTATATTGTTTATACGGGTGAATTGTTGCAGTGCTTCTCACAGACAATATTGAAGTCAAAGTTTGAATGTTAAACAATTAGCTTACCTTTCCACAGGAATACGACCTTTTAAAACTATGATAAAAACATTTTTGATTAGAGCATGTACTGTAGATCCAAGTCTTTGTAGGAAATATTCATTGTGAGGGTAGCAGAACGTAGGACTAGACTAGTGAATGAAGAATCTTATTAAAGGGAAATATTGCGTTTGGAAAAATATCATAAAGTGACACCAATGTTATTCCATTGTGGTCTTTTCCCTTTTCCAAACATGAATCACACTAAATTGCAGCAGATCAACACAAATCTCACGAAATATGGACAAAAAGAAGCAACAATTTCCCCGTTGAACTGTCTCATTATCGAACAATAAGCCTCGCCTACATGCAACGTTCGCACCGCCTTAAATTAATTTAGGAAGGGGGTTACGCCGGGTAATACACTCATTAAGCAATGCGTATTGACCTCGCTTACCCAAAGCACATATCCCACGACCCTGTCTGCCTTTCCTTCATGCCCCAAAAAAATTACAACAGCAGTTTCCGTACCGTTTGAGCTGTACTGTGGGATATTACAGCCCACCCAGGGAGATTCAGTACCATCTCCCTATTCACCATGCTGTTCACTACCCACACTGTGTGCATTATCGTTACAGAACGGTAAAGAACGTTCGTGTTACTTGGAGGAATATTTGCGGTGCATAAGTTTTGGTACTTTGAGGAATATTTGTACATATTTTTTGATACTTTGTGGAATATTTGTACATAATTTTTTGACGAGTGGCATCACAGGTTCGTAAACTTTTCTTTTCCTAATAAGGCTAAACCGACGTACAGCCTGAGTAGCAGTTGCTGAAGTACCAATAAACTCTTTCACATCCTGCTGTTTTGTAAGCGAAGCAACCTGCTAAGACCCAAGGGCTACGATTTGAATTACAGTGTGTAGAAAAGCAGGGAAGTTATAAGACCCCCTTAGTATACCAGCTGTAGTTAGTTCAATACAGACAGTGTAGTAACGATTCTCTAGTAATTCGTTCGTATTTTACGAACATTTTGCACATGCTGTAGAAGGCGTTTGTTATTGTCTGACGTAACGTGATAAATCGATTTTATTGGTGGATTTCAAATCAGTGGTGACGAATATGTGGTTTTGCATGCATAATTGTTTGGGTGAACAGATTTGTCAGTTGTTACAAAAAGGTTAATTACTTGTTAATTAGTGCACACCAGCCAGGAATTTTTTTTCCCAGTTACCCCTTTTTCATTGAAAGGGATCTGATCGTATGTAAAACATGATAGATTCAATAAAAAGTCGGAGAAACGCAATATTTCCCTTTAACCCGACGGACGACTTTAGCCATGCACATAACTGATTGGTCTTACAATCCATTATTTCTCACAGGGTATTGTCAAGGGGATTTTGCGAGCAACGCTTAATGATTAATTGGATGTGAAAGAGTGGACTGGAAGTTCGGTAATTTAAAGGCATAGCTATGAAACAAGCTTTAAAAAAGTTGACAGTTGAAGGAAATACTGATCAAGAAATGTAATACGAGAAGATAACTGAAACTGAAAAGTACTTAAATTGGGAAATGGGCAGACATTTAAAAGAAAAGAGGTAGGCTATCTTTGTATCTTTTACAAGCTTGCGGGGATACTTTACTCTTCAATAGCTTCTTTTAAAGGAATCAAAGCTCATTCATGGATTTATCAGCTAAATAACATGGTTTTCAAAGAAGTAAAATGGTGTATGGTATTGTATAAGAACCTACTTTGATTGAGTTTTTTTCCTTTTCCTTCTTATCATCAGGTACTCACTTTGGTTTGACTGAGGTACGGTCAAATTTTCTCATGGTCGCAACTTTTTCCCAGTTGAGTAACACTGCACTATCAGTAAGATGTCCACAGCTACTCCAATATCTTTTAGCAGTGATGACTCTACCACGGCACACAAACCCAAAGGAATGGACTGAATTCAAACTGCATTGCTGGCGTGGGAAACCCTTCAAGATCGGTTTGAAGTTTCACAGGAGTTTGGATTTGCTTTTGAATATCCATTGCTGGGTTACCAGAAAGAGGATCTCCGTTTGTCAAACTTGCAGAGTTGAAACCAAGTCAGTTTTTTCTCAAGTCAAGTTTTTAATCATCTACCGTTAAAGGGAAAATGCAGTCCCCCCAATTTAGAGTAGTGTACCCGTTACGCTAGTTCAGTAATGGCTCCTATCAATCATGCATGCGACGATATTTTTTCCTTTATTTATGCAGAAGAAACTCATTGGTTTACCCTCAATATTCAATGATTTTACAAACTAACATTTTGAAAATACTCGTGAGAGAAATAAGAGAGAAGATCTGTAAGATTTATCAAATTTTTGAAAATAAACTTGGGAGACTGCCTTCTCCCTTTAAGTCAAGTCAAGTTTCAGGTCATTTAACTCCAAGTCATATTACTTTAAAAGTCATTTTCACCTATGGCAAGTCAAGTCATGCCTTAAAGGTCATTTTCGCTCAAGTCTAGTCAAGTCACAAGTCATTATTTTCAAAATGAAAAATTTAGTATTCCTTTTAACTACACCACAGTTTCTATATACACTCTCAAGACTGGGTGGTAGATCTTGAAAAAAAATTATTCCAAAGAAGTCACAGTATGGTATTTTGTTTTGGAAGATTTACAAAATATGCTCTGTCCACATACCGTACTAGGAAAAGTCCAGGCAACAACTTTTCAAGAAGAGAACAATCAGTGGACCACATAAGCTTCAAGCACTCATTCTTAGTGGCCAACAATATGTGAAAAGGAAATATTGTGTTTGTTTTACATATAAAGTTCATATTTTAAACCAATATTCATAGATACAGAAATGATAGCCAATTCAAAATAAGGGTGTACGGTAGCTTTCTTTTCAAGAAAAAAAAACTCGCAGGAAGAAATTCAGCTACTTGATGCACCAAAATTATTTGTTCTACCAAACGTTCGACAATTCAAATGATGAAACATACATAACCCTAGAATACATAATATTTTAAAGCCATTGCCAGAGTTTATTGGTAACGGAAGCTTAACAGTTCAATAACGAATAAAAGTATGTCGTTTCTATGCCATGTTGGTGCATTTTATACGCAACATTTCCAAACTAAGTTCTTATGGGAATGATATCCTTTTAAAAGTAAGAAGGATATTCCCCAAATACAACACCAATCAATATTTTTGAGTTATATGGGTAGCCCACATAACACTGATTACAACATGTGTCAAAAAGTTTTCCAAGTGGTGATAGGTTTTTACTGTGAACCTGTATAAAGTTATCCAATAAACTGACGGTATGCTTAAAATGGTAAAAAGGTTGAAATATGGCTGTTGTTCCTATAAAAGATTCAAGAAAAGGTTTTTATTAAATTATACTATAAAAAGATTTCAGAAAACTTCTGAAAAACCGCGTTTAGAATGCAATGTGTCCCTCTCAACGCGCTCGCGCAAGGTTTACGGATATGATTATGATGTACCGTACGTTCGCACACAAGTATGGATTTTTTTTTGATGATGGGGGGGGGGTTCTATTCATAGACTGGGAGCAGGAACCTGTGTAAAATGTGGTCGTTCAATCGACACTGCATCCAAGGTTTGATACCATAGCAAGCTAGTATGGACCCCCACAACATCACCAGGTAGTTACTACAATCAAATTGTGGTATCACCTTTTTGCTACAGCATGTTATATGCATGTACTGCTTGACCCATAAATTTCTCAAAATTAACGGATAGGGATAGCGTAGCAAGCGATTTTTCTACTATTACCTGGTCAACAATCAATATTATGGTACAGATCTACCGCTTTTAAATATCTCTGACAGGAAAAGTTATTTTAATCATTTTCTAACACCAATCTAATGTGACCTTGGGTCGAAGGTCACCTGTTTTGGGAAATTGACAATTGTTAAACAATGTTATCCATGTTTATACCACCAGAAAATACTAGGGAAGGATTATAGATAGTTTGATCATGGAAAAGAGAAGAATTTCGGTTTTTCACCACTAGGAAATTATATGGGAGAATATATAACTGAGCTAGGCATGGTATAATGTCATACCATACCATTGTAAAGCACAGCAGTAATCTTGTCTAGCAGGCCATCCTAATTATCTTCATCTGACTCAATAGACGCATAAAGTCTTGAATATGGGTTCTGGCAGCCTTCAGAAGTTCCTGGCCTTTTCGGCTGCTCATAACATGACTACATTTCTCAGATGTTCCGACTTGTTTGCGGGTTACTGGTCGGTTCAGGGAGAGAATTTACATATGAAGGACGCCTGCATCCATGTATCAATTCATTCGACCATGGAAGTACTACCTACTTCCATGATTCGACACCATCAACTATGGGGCTCATTACGTGACTCCGTTACCGACATGTTCCTCGGTTACGGGTTCTTAGTCGGTTCCCTCCAGGTTCTCGGTGTCATACCGGGTTTTATTACCGACATATATGCTGTGTTCCTGATTGGCCCCCAGCGTTATATACTGATTCCATTTCGTAGTCCAGATTCCGGAACTTCCCGGTGTCAATTTGTGGTCCCGTTACCGTGCTTCCGAGTTCGGTATCGTAGCGTGATTCTGTGACTGGTATGTTGCCCAACTTCACATTCTGTTGCTTCCTAACCGATGTTGCTCTCCCTCGGCGCCTTCCAGTGGTCCTTTCCGAAATTCTCCGGTTCTGCTTAGGTCCCACTGGTACGACGTAGTTATGTTACCGGGGAGCTCCTACGATGTTCCCAAGCTTCGGCGTTCTGTGGGTTCCTGGCCGATCTCTATATAGTCCCGGTTCCTTGTGTGTTAACGTGGCTTCGTTACTGGAGTGTTCCCGTGATGTTCCGGTTTCGTTATACTCACGGAATATTTGTGATGTTCCCTGGCCTTTGAGACTGTGACTCCTTTGGTCAGTCCCCGTGTTCTGATGTGGTTACCTTTACAGGAGTTTTGCCGGAATATCGCCGAGTTTTCAGTGTCACGTGTATTACTGAACGGTCCCGCTCTATTCTCGGCACCCTGGCCTAGGAGTCTGGCCGATTCCTGGGGCCTCGTGTCTTAAACTACTTATTTTGGCGTTCATTTCTCGGAAGCTCCGCTCCCGGTTACAACCCATTAACATTTTTGGGTCAATTTTCACCTTATCAGAAGTTATGTGCCTTGAGGTGGCTTAGATTCCGGCGGCGGATTCCTTTTTACCTTCTGGCCCTAATGGCTGCTTCCGTGAATCGGTCAGTTGGCCCCTGACCTTTATTTGGAAGACCTTTTGGTTGGACATGAAATTCTACAGGTATCCGTGTTTCTTCCTGATTTTAATGGGCGTTTTCAGGAGCCTACGCCTTTTCTCTTTTTTTTGGGGGGGGGGAGACAGGTTTTTGCTAGCACGACTTAGTTTCTTGGTTGTCGTGCCAAAGCGTATCCCACCTTTCGCTTAATACGATGGCATGGGACCTCCGCTACTCCCGACGTTCGATTCTTAACAACTTTAAGGAGATCCTACTTGTGAAAAGACATGCTAGGACATTTGGATTACTAGGAAGATTACGTGTTCTCAATTGGAAAATCTTCCCAGTTGCTTGGACATCTTTCGATTCCATTTTTACTAGATAAGCTTACACTCGTAGAGTTTTTTCCGCTTTATTCAACGTTGGGAGGTTAGAAACCATCTTGCTCGGTTGATTCTCTATCCATTTCGTCGAAACCTCCTTGGGCGTATCCAGTATTGTAGTTGCTGTGCCCCCTGGTTTACACTTCCTCTTACTAGGCGAACCTCAGTGACGCGTGTCTGTTACGGATCCGGGTGTTTCCGGTAGGGGGTCATAGTGCCAGTGCTACCGGTAATTGTCTCACTACCGATTCGTACCGTCGTAGCCGCGGCGGGATCAGGTCATGCTCTAGTTACCCCTGCTACCTGTGCTACTGCACGTTCGATCTAGAACTGATCATAGGGAAGGAAAATACTCAGTCTTCTTATTCATTCACTCTTAACATGATACTGTGGGGATGGCAGGCCTTTCCGGTCATAGAGCTGGAGGAATGCTTTGGTGAAAGTCTTTGATTTCTCCCTTACGGAGACCACCTCATGTTTCATTCCTCCAGGTGATAGAGAGTGCAGTCTTTCCTGTGTTTGGTGTTCTCAAGGACCCTACGCTTCCACCCCAACCTATTAGTTAGGTGTGCTCGGTACGGAACGGGGTGTGCGTGTTACATGTGCTCATGCACTCCTCCTTGCTATGCAGTCGGGTTGGTATTGTTAACCACCCTCTAAAGGCTGCTTTTTAACAACGCACCCACTTTTTACAGTCTAGTATTTGGATTTGATGGAACGATCTTCCTCTTTGATTGTACTAGAGGATTTTGTCTTGACAAATTATCGAGGTTCTACACGAGTTTACCTGGAATATCTTTATCTGGGTTCACAGTCGTCCTTTCCAGAAGAGTTGTTTACAATATTGGACTAACCCTACACAACTTGAGTTCGAACCAGGTCTCTTTTTCGCGAACGTTTACTAGCCTATTTCAAATTTGCATGATTCAGCGGTGCTATTTTTTATTCGATCAGAGTTTGCGCTGGGTTCGGGAGTGCCTAGTACTAGCTACGCGACATTTTCCTTTACAAGGCTGTCAGTTTATCCAGAGTCTCTGAAAGTCTGGAAAACTGCCATGTCCTCCATAAAGGGTCTTGTGTATCCTTGCCAACCTAGGTCCTTTGACCGTTTGACTAATCTTTTATCGATCCGGTACGTCTGAGTAACCGCCCAATAAGGAAAGCCAACCCTGATACTGTCGCAGCGCCAGAAGTATCTAGACGCTCAACTGATGTAATGGGATCCAGTGTTGGGAGAGCTGACAAACTCATTTCTCCATCAAGAGTCCTGATAAGCCCAGCTCAGTTCAAAGCAGGTTGGTTAGCATTCCCGTTTAGACAGGTGACTAGACCGGACTAGACTGGACCTGTTGTAGTGGACGCTTCCCTGAGTTCAGTCAGACCACGTCTTTCAAGTGTCTGGTGTCCCCGTGTCGATCTTTTCACGACGGCCATGATTACAAGGCTTGCAGCGTATTACCCTGGATGCTCCCGTCCACGGGCGCGGGCAGTACGCGTTTTAGCGTTGGACTGGGCAGGCTCCGTAGCTTAAGCCTACCCTTCCTGATTCTGTTGCACTGTTTGCGAGCAAAGCTAATTGACTATTCTTCTTTACGACTCTTAAACAGGAAGGTCCCGAGATTGGACTGCGGGATATGATATCATTCTTGTGGAAACTTCGGTGGGGCTGATCGCAGAC
>WURT03097713.1:0-12503 GCA_009936505.3 Holothuria glaberrima
TATATATCAACACCCTTTAACTTTGCCACAAATACACACTGTAGTAGTATTAGGGGCTGATGGTTGGGGTGCAGAAAGGACTGCACGAGGCGGGGGCGATAGGAATGTGGGGTCCTAAATAATCCGTATTTAGTACTTCAATTCAAATTTTCCACTTTTGAATTTCATTATATTTTTACTATAACAGAACAGGCTACATTAAAGGAAACAGTATTTGAACACGGATACAGATTTAGATTATGGATAGGTTATATCTAGAAGAAAGATGTGTTCATGGGGAGTTGAACTGAAGATTGTGTGGGCTAAATTGTTTTGTGTTTTTTACATATACCTTGAAGTGTGGGCTTCCTTGAAGTGTAGGGCTTCTCACCCTGCAAGTGAGAAGCCCTATTGTCTATTCGACACACGTTAAAATAACCCACTGGGGTAGGGGCTTAAATCCACCAGAATAGATCTGAAGTCAGAAAATGCCAGCCCTTATATACATCAGTAATATCGTCAATTATGACCTAGATATCTAGTCAGGCATACCAGTCTAGCAAATCCAGCTTTTTGTTCCAAAAATGTTCGGAATATCTAAAGACGTTTTGTCGGTATATTTGTGATTTGATTGGTAAATTGGTACTCCTTGGCCATTCCTTCACACACTTCCTGGCAACCTGTGATCTGTGGCGGATCTAGGACTTTTCAATGGGGCAGGCAAGTTCCTACATTAGACTTGCAATGAGCCGCCAATACCAAGCAAAGTCCTACTATGGTTGGAGCTGAAGGCTAAAATTTTGGCGTTCCAAACGACCAGAAAGTATTAATTTTTTTCATCTTATTTTTCTATTTTTTTGTTTGTTAAGTTAACTTTTATTTAATTTTATTTCTATTTTATTGTTTTTGCACAGTTTTTACCCCCACCCCATCCCCAAAAGAACAGGAATACACGAAAACGCTCATCTGGACACTTGTGCGTGCGGCAGTAGAATTTTCCGAGAGCAAAGGTAAAGTTAATATACAGCTATTGATACGGCTACTTAAATTGCAGATACGTAGGTATCCACGATAAGGTTGGCCAAGCAAGACATTTGAGAAGTTTTACTCCAGGCGATATAACACGGGCACGGATTTAGGGAAGGGGAATAGGGGCCGTGCCCCCCCCCCCTCCGGCCCGAAAAAATATTGAAAAGGGCGAAGTGAAGTACGGAAAAGAAAAAAGGGAAACGAGAACTAGAGGAAAACTAGACTTTTCCTAAAAGATGCATAGAATGTTAAAATGCAGGCTTTATAATGGGGAAGGAAGGAATTCCTTCTGAGTGATCAGAAAAGCCTACTAGTTAAAATTAACTTCACTACTAGCAATCTCACGAAGAGGTTGGAGGCCGGACTGAGTGCTACATTGTGTGAAGAGCAGTTGAGTTGCTTATCATTGATGCTAATTCACAGATCAGTAGATCTGAGCATAAGACACTAATGGCACACATATACGTGGGAAGGGGAAATATAGAAAGCTTAGAATTGCAGTGACAAATTTGTCTTGAAAAGTGCATTTCCAGCAGTCAAGAGGGTTTGGAAAGATTCTTACTCGTGGTCTATTTTCAATGCATTTAGATTCACCATCGTGGGCCCCATTCACGAAAATCCCTGGATCTGTGACGGGTGAAATGTCGTGACTGTCGTCCCTCAAATATTGCTACTGTTTAAAGGTACTGAAAAGGAGACCTCTTAAAAACAAATTGAAAGCACTTACTTTTTAGGGAGTCTGAAAAAAGAGTCATACACGAATGAGCGAGTTCAATACTAAATGATTCGGGAATGTCGCTAAATACCTATGGACCAATTCCGTGGTTATTTTCGCACGATTACACATGCTTCTCATGGCCGTTTTTTGTATTCTTTACGCAATAAAACTTTACTCTCTTTAAGACAAATTTCTTTCCCCGCTATAAATTTCAAAAATTACCCCGATTGGTGCGAAAATTGTGTGTGCTGAGTTGAAATAATAGCAGACTTTGTCGTTTATTGGTACGGCAAAATTTGTTTCTTTCCGACATGCATTGTAAGTAGAATTTTATTGGCTTATTAGGATAGGGGAGTATGGTTACTCATATCTGGGTTGCTGTGATTGCCGTTCAATGATAAATACTGTGGTTACCACTGGCGCACGCATGGGGGGCACGGGGGCATGGCCCCCCTCACAGATGCCAATTTTATTTTTAGATCCCAAAAATACGTTAATTTTTTAACACAAATTTTACTTCAAAAGGTAGCATGTGTGGCACCAGATTGCATCTAAGGACACGTAATTTTTCAAAAATTTTCAAAGGGGAGGGGTACACCCCTCCCCTTAGACACCTCCGCCAGCCCGGCGATCACACATCATACTGCATGGTCCCCCTTGAGCGAGATCCTGCGTACGCCACTGGTGGTCACATGTTACTTACGCAAGGCACAAAAACTGCGCTGACTCGAAGTTTTTGGTTAACTTATGTTTTTTTTTTCGTGCGTTCTTAGGCCTATATCTATATTTTCGTATTAAATAAGCTCTGGTTCAGCTGCAGTTCTGATGTTAAGCCGTGAAACTAAGGAAGAAGACTCATTTTTTGGCGTGCATGTCCAACTCTACCGAAATGCGCCACGAAAGGAGTTCTCCTCCCACCCTGGACGGGAGTACAGAGACCCACCTTTGTACGGCTAGTTGCAACGTACAGATGAGGAACCAGAGGGGAAAGCCCTCGGAATTTTTAGGGTATCTAAGAAATTGTGGGCATTTACATAAAGTAAATTATCTCCTAATGGCTTTAATGCACACTAAATAGGGACATTTAGATATTTATCTAGATTCCCATATGACATGGAGGACTCATGTCGACTATCTTTGTTCTCATATCTCTAAGATCAGTGGTATCCTTTACAAAATACGTTATTTCGTGCCATCCCATACTCTCAAAACATATGATTCATTTATGCACTCCAAATTATCCTACTGTAATATCATCTGGGGAAACGCCTTTCCATCTTATCTAAATCGTCTGCACATACTTCAAAAGAAAGCGGTTCGACTGATTACGAACTCTGACTATCTTGCTCATAGTAAAAGCCATTTTTCAAATTTAAAAGTTCTTACTAATTTTGACATACACAAGTTTCAAGTGGCTTTTTTCATGTATAGGTATGTAAATAAACTTTTGCCACCCCATTTTAGTAATTATTTTAAGTATAACTGTGATATTCACAATATTAATACACGTTTTTCTGGTAATATTCGTACAAATTTCACTACAAACGACATTTCTCGGCGACTATTTTTTAACACTAGTGTAAGTATATGGAATTGTTTAGACACTCCTGTAAAATATGCCAAGACTGTACTTTCTTTCAAATCTAATTTGAAATGTTATTTACTTAAGGAGTATTGTACCTAGGGGCTGTAATTTTTTTCTTTACCTTTCACTGTTCTTTGCTGTTATGTTTGTTTGTTATTTTTGTTTGACTGTAACATTTAGTTTTTTTTGTAAAGGTGGACTGCTTGTAAAAGCTCTGCTTCTTCAGTCCTCCTCCACCCTCTCGCAAAATTGTTGTACTGAACTTTATATTTATATTGTGGAAATAAACTCAAACTCAAACTCAAACATCATAATTTAACCATCTTTTCCCTCGATTTTGAGGACTTTGTACACGCGAGTTGACTTGTTTGCACTTTAAATAATTCGATCAAATGCTGTATTTCCTTTTTACATGTTAAATTTTTGGGGTCGAAAATGGTACGAACGCTTCAGCTGTTCAGTACCTGACCTTATTGCTTCCGACGGCCCTGATATATACCTGTATACCGTAGGTCTTACAAGTAATAGGCTATATTGTAAATTTCAAGAGAAGGGATCGATATGAAAATTTCAGGAATGAGTTTCACACGACTTACCAAGCCAAAGAAAGCTCATAAAATACTTTAGTTCCTTTCCGTATATCACTCATCTGGTTGAAATGGCCAAGTAAATAGCTGTAAGATACAATAATGTGACAAAGAATACCTGTTATCTGTTTAACCAGGAGGGAATCAATGAAATACTCTCATGACATAAAAAATTATTTAGCCAGGTTCACAAGTTCCACATTAAGAGAATGAAATAGTGTACCCAAAAGCTTAGTTTTCCATAAGGGGATGAGGGCGGGGGAGGAGGAATGGCTATGGAGGTAACGGGGAAAAAGAACTATTTCATATCGGATGGAAGCGCTTTGCAGTTTACCTGTGGAAATGGTGTACAAAATTACGCAGTGAAGTTTAGTCTGCAAATGTTGATGAGCCCGGGAAGAGGAGGAGGTTTAAAGGGATTTTCCAGAGACTTAATTCAGTAACTTTAAAAAAATGAAGAAAATTTTTCTCTTTTAGGACTGTAGGAGGTGAAAACCGCATCTCCATAGCTTGCAGCGTTTGGAAGATACAAATTTTCAGAGAAATGCATTTTTTTCTCAAGATGAAGTGCATTGGGAATCTGTGATGTCATCGCGGCACATTAATTTGACATAGAATTAAATTTCTTTATGATATTAATGCCGCTGAAAGGAATATAAAGCAACTTTGTTTGTTATGCCCTACATATGATGTAAATTTGTGCTAAATCTACATGGAAACATATTCAAACATTCCAACAGTATCAAATTTCAAGGACAAGCAGGACATTCAATTATAAAGAACAACGAAGGGAATCTAAGGCAATGTGCCCACTTTAACATAACAATCTGCGACCTTGATGAGAACTGGAGGTATTTTTGACAAAAATAAGCACTCTTTAAAAAGAGATATCTCGAGTAAGGAAAAGAGTATTGCTACGGGGTTTGGAGGGCATGAATTGGAACATTTTTCTCTTTCACGTGAGACCCTTGTGAAATGCCACTGGAAAATGCCTTTAAGGGGGACATGGTGACCACACTGCATTAAAGTGGAACAGAAAGAAACAAGCTTTTATCATTGTTGTCCTTCAGTCCCACCAAAACTTTGGAAATAACATCACTGCCCCAGAAAATACATGATCACAAGAATTATTAATGCAGCATAATTTCATATTTTGAACGAACAAATTATAAATTAGCAACAAAACTTGCAATAATTTTCTTTTTGTGATGAGACCTCGTTTCTAAAGTTAAACTCTCCAAGCTATCTAATTTTAAGATGCCTAACATTCTGTGCTTACAAATCATGGTTTTAATGGTACAAATATTCCCTGTAAAACAAACGAAATGAAAACCTAAGGAATTCCATATACCACAGAGTATATGGCAAGCCATTACACCTTAATTTGATATTTTTTATGTAAACAACTATTTGAGTTGCTGATATGAAATTGAAATCCGGAGAGTAGCCACGGGAGGGGGTGAGGGTTGAAACCCACTCCAAGCTTGAAAAAAATAGTCAAAAAACACATGATCACTATAAACTTTATGACGTTTGAGGCACAAACATTGCACCATTTCGCAACTGGAGACCTAAAAAAGCCTTTTTTCTCTAAAGGGGAGAGGGACCCCTCCCTAAGACCCCTCCCCCATGTCACACTCCAACATTCCCACATAACACAATCCTGACCACGCACTTTGTATGAATTCAGATCTTTGATATGAAAAACAAGGGTTTGCTGATTTCACCAGAATTTTATCGGTTAATTGTCGATACCAACGAACAATTAGCAGTATTATCACATGACTGCATTAGAAAATTTTCACACATTATTTAAAAAAAAAACAGCAGGCATACTGTAGGGGATCATTTTAGGGCAGCTTCTTTAGGCAGCCCTGAGCCAGGTTTCTAAAATTTTTCCCTTCGTCATCCCTTCACCCCTCCCCCCTTTTTTCACCTTGGCTACGGGCTGGCTGTTATTGTAATCAATCTATTTTCAGTTTTCTTTTACCTTGACCAATGAGGAAGCATCTTTGGACTCGGAAAGTAACTAAACTTTCTTCTGACGTACTGAAGGTAAATAGCCATGGCAAGAGTGGCCATTAAAGGAATCAAGAGCACACAGAGACAGGCTGCGCCAAGCCACAGACCTATTAACATAGTGCTGGTCATCGTATATTCCTGCGAAGATCAAAAAGCACAGATGTTTGATAATCTGAAGACTGCAAACAACTGACGTAATATAGAGCAACCTTACTCTCGTACAGCAAACATAATATTCGCCTTTAGTTGTACGCTGCAGAAAGAACACACATAAACACATATATTAGCCATAAAATCGTATGCTACGTAATTAACGTAGGCTATAGTCACACAGTACTTACGATGTAAATTAAAGGGAGTAAACCGTATAGGCCCTACTTGTTATATAATACTTACCAAGTCGCTTAGCAGACTTTTATTATGTCACCTTTTCACAAGTTTGCAGCGCGTACTAGTATACATCCAAATGCAGAGTGTAACTTGGACTTAACACTAGACCATTTCGATTCATATTAAGTGTGAATAGTCGTATTTTATGGATGAATACACTTGCAATATGCCTCTTTTATAAGAAAAATGAAACTTTTAAGTAAAAATTTGAAAGAAATAAAGAGGTACATACTTTGCTATTGTGAAGAGGCAGACAGCTTTGTTATGTAGACACAAGCCTTTGAGTTATATCATGGAGCTCGTAGTTGCTCTATACTAACATACATAGAATTAAGGACGTTATAACCACTTTGGTATGTACGGCTGGTGACGTACAAATTGTACCCTCCCCCGACCAAAAATTAATAAGTAACAATAAAAATAAGTAAAAGAAAAGCACAATATAATAAAACAAATGTTAAGAAAAAAAGACAACATCTCATTAACATTGAACATGAGAATCATTATTAAGGAATTGTACTATGGTGAATAACGTTTGCAATGTGAAATAAACAGACGAAGCAAAACATGACATTATGTTGAAAATCAGTAGTAATTTTCGACGCCATTCGCACTCACCAGTTGCCAGGGATGTGGAAGGTTCTAAGCAGTAGGGGTTTGACACAAACACACGCACACACACACACACCAGTTGTACTCAAGAATTGCCTGGACTGCCCTCAGTCCTGAGAGTATCCATAGTTATCAAACAGAGAGGAGGAATCCGGTACCGCACGTACGCATAGGCGAAAATCTCGGGGATGCAAGGGGATACAACCCCACCGTCCGTTTTGGAAATGCTTCCATTGACTTCCATTTTTCACACAGTATTTTTTGCCTCAAGGGCCCATTATCTCCCCCCCCCCCCCACGCACACACTCCTACTTTTTTCACACAAATCCTCGCTAGTGCACCTACCGACCTAAAGACTGTAATAACGCACTCTTCCATTGAAACGTTACTGTGGCACCATCAATGCATTATGTCATTTTCACATCATAATTCAGAAGTCTGCCGATTGCCCATGTATCGTTATGTTGTTAAAAAATTACTCCAATTGCTCAGTAAAATGTAGCCTAGTTGTTCGAAAATTATAATAAAGTAAATTATTTGACGTCAGAAAACTTTGTCTTAACGTTCTTTTTTCCTATAAGTCTCTTGCGAAGTTGTAACGCTATGGAGATAAGCCACAAGTGGGTTATAATATGGTCTTTGCGAGACTGCCACAAGTACCTGGCTGCCTTATACAAAGGCTCCTAAATTGACGCGGTCCCTACATTAATATGCATTTACATAATTGATCAATAACAAGGTAATAAAGCGTTTAAGTTAATATGCATAAACTAGATGTGGCTAGTGTTGTACCGATATCACAAGAAACCGATATTACCGATACCGATATTTCAAATCTCAATATCGGCTGATACCGATCCCATGCCGATATTTGAAAAATCAGTGACTGCACACTGAATCATCAAGGGCGATTGAGTAACTCTTACTTAGATTTGCGTCATTTTCACGAGGTAAATAACTGAAATTTACAGTCAACATATGAAAATAATATAGCATTTTATGAAGTATAAGACGAGAAATATCGGTTATGTGGTATCGGCATTTAATGTAAAATTTACCGATACCGATACGGGACAAAAATATAGTATCGGCCGATACCGATGTTGAATACCTATAATCGATCCAACTCTGATGTGTTCAGGTCCCACAGTTTGGAATTCATTTGAGGCACTTCGCAGATAACTTGGTACTTTTTCGCAAGGTTTTCTTAGCTCGTCTTTTATTTTTCAAAATAAAATCCTTACTTCAAATGTGACACCCTCATAACCACTCGAAATATCTGTTTGATATTCAGGATAATTTTTGACTACTGCTCTACTGTACAGTATGTATTACGCATAGATCTATTTTAAGCTGTTTCAAACCATAGCGGCAACTTTTTAGTTAACTTTCTTGAAGTAACGCTACTGTATAACACTGGATTTGGCTCCAAGTATGTTTTTATTTACTTATTGAATGAAATGAAGTGACGAATGTTTTTGCCATTTTAAATGAAAAAGTGGGTCTAGTTCTGTTTAAAGGGCAAAAGTATATCGCCCCAAACTTAATTGAAACAACAGTTAAATCTCATAAATATCCAGTATTTCCCTTCAAGTATGACCTTTTACTATATTTCAGAACACAAGTTTTGGATTTTCAAGGACCAAAGAGGGGGTTACGGTACTCTGAGTAAATTTGACAATGCAGTGAGAAAAATATGTCACATGATTCTCAAGAGCCATCCATGAAAAGTACATCCGGGTCCACTCATCCAAAATGAGGTGCAATAATCCAAATTAGTGTGACTGCATTTTCCCTTTGATGTGACATTTAGTAGTATGGTACCATTTTCGATGAATAGAGACTTCCTTCACGTAAACTAAGTTTGTATTACGTTTGATCCTAGATGCAAAGTTGAAACATTTCCCGTCCCTCAAAGGTTTCTATTTAATCAAAATGCTGATATCCTACATCTTCATTGAAATAAACAAGCTTTTTGCAGAACCCTACATGAAAACACTACACACAGCCAATGGACACACGCAATAGGCGGGTAGATGAGTACGTCACTTAGTCACTTGATTAAAGGGAAACCTGTGAGTTATATTATGGCCATTGTTTTTCTCATGGAATAACATATTTCATGGTACCATAGTGTTTCTGTGATAGTGCACATACAATTGAGGCATTCAGATGTACATTTCGTGAAAAATTCTCTCCCTAGAAAATTTGACATATCCATTGCCTTTGTAGATCTTAAAGGGAAATACTGCGTTTAAAATGCACCAACATGGCATACAAAGAAAGCCGCTTTAAGCATTATTAAACCATTCAGTCTCACCAATAGACTCAGGTAATAACTTTGCTTTCTAATTTGTTATGTATATCAAGAATAACAGAAGTTGCATCATTTAAATTCTTGATTTTGATAGTTTAAATTAGGCCAATCAACTATTCTGAGCAACAACTAACCTTATATCTTGAAAGGAAAGCTGCCGCATACTGCCTTATTTTGAATTATCTATCATTCATTCTGTATCTATAAATATTGGTTTTTAAAATATGAAATTTTCTGTAATACAAACGCAATTTTTTTCCTTTTACACATCTCAACCCCCTGAGAATATTTCTCCCCCTGGAAGCTATCTTGCCCCCTTCGTTACATTGCCTTGCTACGGGCATGTTCTGGAACCTACCAACTTGTGTATTGACTGGTGTTATTTTAAAAGGGGTAACTTAACTTTAAATTAAGTTTTGATTAGAAAGAGGGGTACTTAGTCCTAGGAGGGAGGCTAGCGAGCTGTCACTCGTGGCACGGCAGTTCTCTGATTTAAGAATTCTAGTGAAATTTGCATCTGTGGTGCTCGAGATGTTAGCAGATAATCACATTTGAATCCAAAGTGGACTTGAAGCAAGCATCATATAATCCCCAGAATCATTTTTCAAGATGAAGTGCACTGAAGCTACATCTCTTATGCTACAGATAGGAATTGTGAACGAGAGGTAGACCCTTACATTGTTCAACTTGTATTTTCTTTTAACTAATCAACCACATTTTCCCTCCATCTCATACTTGCATAATGTGCTTGAATGAAAGGCATTGAAATTTACAAATTTTACGTTTTTCTTGGGAGAGTCATATCCCTGCCTTTTGCAAGGTCACAATGATAGACTAAACGAGAAGCACACTTCAGAATGGACTGAAAATTACATCAGAATGCGCAGATCTGTAGATTTACATTATCGTTCTCACATCAAAGATGAACTTAAAATAAACCTTTACTTTAACATTTACTTTAACGGGTTAGCCTGCTTAGTCTGGCTAGCCATATGCGGTTCTGTCTACCTCCTGATTTGTGATACAACAGGGTATTTGGTTTGTGATTCAGCTTACTATAGCTTACTTCGTTCCGCAGGAGAAGCCTAATAACTCACCAAGGCCTATTTGCTGGAAGGTAAGTCCTATTACATTTATAGAGACAACTCCCTGATGCACTATTTCCGATGAAACACGATGCCTATATAGGCTAGACCTCTCATGAACCGGGCATGGGGCTTTGTAACTGTACAAACCGTAGCATTCAAGTTACATTCGAAGAAAAAAATCACCTGGAAAGTAGGTACCAAAGATTAAATATTGCAAAGTCCTTTAGAGGGGAAAATATTATAAAATATCTTACCGATGATTTTAAAATACCGTAAAATACCGTTTTCCTTTGAAGAAGGCTATATTTCGGCTGAGACGTGTTTCGTTTGATTTTCAGCTATATGAAAGAACAGCCTCTTTCACTAAATGTTGAACAAATTAACTGGGATACCACTCTTCTTTCCAAATCTTCATAGAACTGATATTCATTCCGCAGTCTTTGCGGAGGACCATTGCAGCCTGTCAACTGTCCAGTGGAATGTCTATCATCACAGAGTACAGTCCATAATTAGACACTCTTCAATCGGTTTGACTGCACCACGAGCTGTACGTCCCCACATTTGTACGTTGACCCAATGTACAGCTGTGACCTGCGGCGCTTGCTTGCATGTTTATTTAATCATTATCGGCCAATTGACTAAGAAAAATCAATGATTTCACGTTATGCAAGTACGTTCGCCGGGGTCATTGTGTGATGCATGATGGTCATGATTCTTATTCGAGCGCGGTAACAGCTATGGGTGACCATGAAATTTTAGGCTGTTGAACTGCACAACTCCGGTTATGCGAGGTCTAAGGGAGCTGTACATTCCTGCTGCCCTTGTGATCATAACCCTTCAACATATTTCAATTGGTGTTGGTCGTTAAGGGAGCCCTTTACTGTTACAGATACTGCCTATACGCTGCTAAATAGGGCCAGTGAACCATGCCGTCGGTTGCATTCATGGTTCATGATCAGGTACGTCGAGTATCGAAAATCAATACAGCCTGACTTTGCTTTCAAACGTCCCAAGGGCCAAGATAGAGGGCGAAACAACTTTTGGTGAATTACAATGGCTCTACTGAGAAATAAACTCCAAACTAAGTTGTACAAAAACTTTGTAGGAGTTCAGTTCAGTTTATTTCGTTATATATTTACATACATGCACATTATAAAACAAGATTCAATGGTGAAATGTAGATTTATAAACAGGACGCTAGAAAAAAAAAAACAATAATATGTTTATCGTAGCTAGCGACTTTAAAAGGAAAAGAATATGAATACAGTAATGTGGGGCGTGTTTGACTCGAAAGTCTATGTTAAAAACTAGACGATGCTACCCTGGGGCATGAGGGCCCGGGGTACGAAAATCGACGTCAGACGGATACTAGCTCGATAAAATAGCTAGGACTTGACGAAGACCTGGTGGCTGGGTTGGCGAGCTAGACGGTAGTAAGAGTGAGATGAAATGATCGAATACCGGCTGTGTTGAGTAATCAACAACACGATCACGTTCCCTGTCAATTATTCCCATAGATAAGCTTGTGCATTTCTCGATTTGCTGAAATTTGAAACACTGCGCCACAAGGGCCTGTTTTCAACGTACCGTAACCTACTAGCCTGTATAACGAGGAGTCCCGTTTCTCTTAATCTTCTGTAACACATTTGGAAGTACTCAGATTGTAGGCCTATGACGTTGTTTTTTTTTTTTTTTTTTTGGTTTTTTGTTTTTTTGTTTTTTGTTCATAATTCTGCGTATGTGTGCTTTGTTTTTATTTCTATTTTCCGCACCAGTCAGTATTGGGTGCGAGGTTGAAAGATTGTGTATAGTACCCGAAAGCGGTCTTACCATTACAATTTGAAATAGGCTCTGTCTGATTTGGAGAAGTGAACCACTTTTTTATTTGTGAAACCTAGTGAAATGAACAAAAGATATCGTTTTAGCAACAAATAAACAATTTATTTACTCTCTTTGCACATGGAACCAAGACTTGAGAAGACTGTTACCTGATGCCAACCTCAGAATTTAGTTATTTCGTAAAGTTCTGCATCCCTCTCGCTTTATTGCAGGCGATATCAAGCCATTATAGACCGATTTCTTGTTACGTCACGCGATGGAGTTTCAGTTTCAGTTTCAACAACATTTATTTCGGTCATGTTTTATAAACAGTTTCCAATATACATATATACTCAAA
>WURT03097746.1:0-12503 GCA_009936505.3 Holothuria glaberrima
GATTCGCGCGCACGACAAGACCTTAGTTACAATTGTTGTACAGTGGACGCCTGGCCGTCAAAATAGAGAGACGCGCACCGCAGTGACGTCGGTGAAGAACCTCTATACAAGGCCCTAATGTCTAATCAAAACACTCTCTGTGCATGCTGTGTGAACTGCTCTGCATCTTTTGAATTTTGTAACCCTGATGTCAATCAAAGAGTAGTCACCAACTGAGACTTTTGCTTACCCCCAAGTAAAAGTTATACTTGGGGGATGTAAATCCCTCTTTAAGTAGGAAAATAGGTTTGTGTCTGCACAAAGAGTAGCTTTATACAGTTGAAGCTTCAAGTTGCTCAATTGAGAGAACTGGAACTGTCTGAGGTAACGAGATCAATTGCCTCTAAGTGAAGAGATTGCACAGGATAGGTGGAATGTTGTAGTGATTCCATGACGTCATTTGCTTCAAGTCCATGATGCACTTGTTGCGTATCATCTGGTTACAGAATAGAACAAGACACGATTTATGTATACCCCACGGTGACGTCTCCGTTCTAGGTTGACCAAATCGACAACTACCCTAGGAATAAACAATACATCCTCACTGCTACATTTGTAATGCATAGCATTTCGGCCAAAATTTTCTTGGCGCATTCCGCCAAACTATGGTGGCGCTTCGCTTAGATAGTTTGCCTATAGGTCCCCCTTCCCCCGCCAAATTCCTGGCTACACTCATGTAGAAGGCGCCAACATTTAGCAATTAAGCTCTTCTGGGAGTGTAAATTTCCCCTGATTTGATCAATTAAAAGTTTTGCCCCTCCTTGATTTTTTTTTTCTGCGGACGCCCATGGTTTAGACAATGGGTGTTCTCCCTCCACAATGAAATTATAGTATTTGATCTTTTTAAAGAGCATTTGTGAAGCCTTTTTCTGTCTCTTTGATTTTGTGTAGGCGTCCTTGACTTGTTCTGCTTTGCAAGCCACTTACGACAAGGTGGTTAATTTTTGGAACATTATCACAGTAAGTAGCAATGATAATATCTCTTTTAACGAATAATTCCAACTCAATCAAATGTTCACTTGTCCTTTTTCCTTTTTGCTTTTCTGCACTATTAATAGTGTTGATGCATCTATGTCTAACTGCCTTTTGGAAGTGGTGCGTCAGGTTTTTTTTCCATAGGTAGATGCTAGGATATTTTTTTCGAGGGGAGAAGCTAGGTACCCTGAATTGGTTGGCTGTACTCCTTTTTCGACGCCCGAACCCTCTTGACATCCCTTTCCAAAAATCTTTGATATGGGGTTTGCCAAAGGTAAAACTATTGCATCTGAACAACCTTACGTTATAAAAAAAAACTTTTCAAAGGGGAGGGAGTTATCCACTATAAGGTTGGCTACCCCACCCAACTCCTTCGACCCCACCCTCCCCCCCCCCAAAAAAAAACCGAAGAAACCATGTGTATACAATCACTGACGGAGGTAGAGTTCAAATTTGATTAAAAACCATCCAGTAAGGTTACGAACCATTATTTGGCAAATATTTGTCTACATCTGGTTAAAAGAAAAGCTCAACAGTTTATGTGTGCTTAGAAAACAAAGATTTTGGTTCGGGCCCGGATTGCCTGTTATGTTTTGTTTTGCATGTACTCCACTTGTAGAACAGCTCCTTCTTCATACTGGAATAATTCTTTTTGTTTGTTTGTTTGTTTGTTTTTTTCTGGTCCTCCTTTTGCCCAAAAAATTGTCCACATGAAAACAATTTCAGTAAGGAGACGATAATTAGATTCACTGTAGAATATCTGGAAAATTGGCGGTGGAATTGCGCTGACAACACCGCGGATGCAACCCTGATGGTCGAAAACTTGTTTACCATTCTACAAGAGCAATTTCCTTCTACTGTTAGGACGGCAGGACTTGGAGAAGCTCAGGTAAGCGAAACAATGTTATTTTTTGAAGTCCGTATCTCTGTTAAGCAGGTGAAAGGTTTACTTCAAACCTGAATAAATATAATTCAAGTTTGTAAGTTTCCCGGTTAGATATTGGGACGAGTTACGGGATAAATGTTTCAAACGTGCATGCACTTGTACAGGCTTTGCCCTAATAGTCTGCGTAGCTGCCCTTACTGCCTATCTGCAAATCAATGATAGTTGGTTTACGAAGCAAGGAATAGTGGGAAAATTCTTCCTGCTCAGCATGATATTACCTCATTTACCATATAAGAAAGATGTAATATTTCATTTTACCAAAGTCTCGTTAGTCTCTAAATGCTTCATTTACAAGAAGTCTGCTTTGAAAGACTTTCATAAACTTTTGTTTGTTAATAGATGGCGCTCTTTTGCATTTCCTAATTGTGGTAGGAAAGTTGTTCTTTGCTGAGGCAAATATTCTAAATTACCAATTGACTGTTAAATGAAACCTCCCGTAATAAACCAAACTGAACTAAAAAACTGTACTAAAATTGATTATTTCAAATTACACTTTTCGTTTTCTGATACTAAATGTCATGACTAAGAGTACGCACCAGGGGTTGGGTATATGAAGCGTGCTATTTTTAAAACTGAAGAAACATGTATCATACATTGTTATTTTTTCAACACCATTTTTCCAGGTTCCGGAGTGTCCTGAAGATTGCACGTTCTTCGTGTGGATCTTGTCCTTATTTGAACAAACGTTGGAAGATGAATACTGCTACCGACGATGCTTGCCAGGAGAGGGACATTACACATCTTAAGCTTCAATAACTGACCAAAAACTAAACGCCGGTTCATACTTCAGTATAGCGCTGTACAGCTATGAAAGATGAACACTTTTCAACTCTGAGCAATGTTCGTGCCTGTCCCGGAAGAGCAAGTAATTCACAAGTATGGTTCTTATATAGCTTTATAACGCTTGAATATTGGAAGTATGAACTGGTATTTGAACCTGTTATCCCAGTTTGCGACCGTCGGCTTTTCAAGGACGTGCTAAAGCTTTAAAGCACTTTATGTTACGAGATCTGTGAACGTCTACGATTGAGATCAGTTAAAATAGGCTATCAAATTGATTGCAAACCTTGGGGCCTCTTACGATTATATTGCGACCATATATTTTAGGGAGCCTTCCTGCGGGAAAAGGAAGGAGCATTTGTCGACAGAAGACAGCAGTCTGTTCAAAAAGTGTGTGAGAAGAGATCTTCAAGGCTCGGTCCTACGTTAGAGATGGTCTTTACAAACAATGTCTTCTTTATTTCGTTCTTAATCAAACTATTTGCTAAAAGATATTTAAATGTCCTTTGACCTTCGTAAAACGATGTTGCCAAAGTTTTGTTGCAAAGCAATTTTTGTTAAAACTTTCCCATGTAAAGAGAATTTGAATTAAGTTGCAAAATCTTGCAAATCTTGCGAATAGTCTCAATAACTTCGCAAGCGATCTAAAGTAATCGGCAAATCAATCGCCTTTTGCTAAGATCTGTATTTGGTTTCACATTGTCTAAAATATCACGAGATACGTTTAAAAGTTGAAAAATCACTCGAATCGAGGGACGAGTCACATAATGCAATGTGAAACCATCGAGACAAATCATGAAAAGTAAAAAATTGCTATCGTTCGCAACCAATATGACCAAAGTGCGGCTGTGGCTTTAGCAAACGGTTTCCACAGCAATCTGTGAATTGTGACTTGTAGCGAATTGCTAATCACTGCAAGTACCTCTCGTACACTTCGTGAACTAAGTAACGTGTGTTCACTGTCGCACAAGGTAAGAAGTTGCAAGATTTTTAAACAAGTCAAACCCTTGCGAGAGTTTCCAACCATTTTTTGCGAGGTCGGACTGGCTGTTAGCAAACACTTTCCCACTACGTTAGTTAAGTTCCTCGAGGTATAGCAGTCACTCTTAATGAAGTGCAAGTTCTTTCAAGCCGATGGTCAGTAACAAAGAAGAAATCTGACAGTATAATAATTGTCTCGACACTTTCACTGATAAACGATACAGATGCAGTCGCCTCACAGTTTTATTTAATTAAGTTTTTTTTTTTTTTTTTTTTTTTGCGTAAGAATGTTTTACCAAGGAGTCATGTTTGAATATATTGAACAATTCATTAATGAACTGTTTTATTTCAGGTTGTCAGAAAAAGGGGGTAAAATTCACTTATCTAGAAAACCTGGTAGTATCAAGTAAAGCTGGAAGATTGAATTTGACCTACATACTGAGTGAATTTCAGTCGTTTTACATCCATAAATAGCAAGCTTTTTTCGTATTTTATTGGCAACAAGTAAGTCTGTAAATAACAGTGCAAAAGTTGTCAAGAGATATTATCTCATGAGTGAGTTTGAGTCCCTTTTAATATCAGTTATATAGGAGATTGGAGGATGGAGTCGAGGATGAAACTGGACGGTAGTTAGAGTGCATTGATCATCCGAGGAGATGATAATAAAATAAACCAGGGATTTGTTGTTTGTCAAATCACCAGGGGGTGTTGCTTGTCAATTTTGTCAAATAAGCAGGGAGGTGCTCTACATCAACTCGGGCCCGAAGCCAGCTTCACACTTTTAGGGGGGCATAAAATATTCCACCACATTAATTATTATGCAGTTTTAATTTCATCTGGGGGCGGAAATATTTTGGGGGGCATTGGGCCCGCATCAACTGTGACAACTCTCTGCCTTGACCCTTGATTTAATTGGTGATGTCATCACAGAAGGAGTCGGCAATAACAACCCCTCCCCTTCACAACCTACTTACACATGCCTTTGATTTAAAGGTTGCAAATTCATACTTACACTTTGCTTTCAAACTTATTAGTCTATTGCAGTTTTCATGTGTTTCAAAACTGAAGAAAAGTTCGTTTATTAGTTTTAGCATGCGAGTTTAAGAAAAAGCTTTGTAAACCCTAACCCTTCGTATAACGGTACATAACAATATGTAAAAATATAGATAATATACTTCCAAGCTTACAAAGCAACCGCAGCAACGGCTGACAAAAGACTAGTTGCTCTAATATAATAATAGTATAATAGCTACCGGGTGGGTAGTACACACTCCTTCACTCATAATGCTTCCAAGCTTTTAGTTCAGTGAGTATAACTTGCTGTAATTCTTCTGATAACCGATTAATACGATTTCAGTCTGTTTTTGGATATATGATTTCAATAGTTAAATTACTGCTTAAGTTAATGGTAAAATGTTCTATCCTATTTCTAATCACTGTGATACATTCATCAACTTTCAATGTTTTTAATTTTAAGGCAGTGGGAGAAAGGGGTGAAGGCGGTTGCTGGAAATACCGTCTGCTTCTAATTACGACTGAAAGTCTATTTTCTGTACACGCTTTAAATAACCTTTCGATAATTTATGGCATGCAGGCTTCCTTTTACCAAATCCTCGTAATTTGTCGTTAGCTTTTCAAAGATTATCGAACCCGTCAATATTTTCCAGGATACTTGATACTCAAAATTTTGGTGCAAGCATATTGATTCATATCATTTTATACTACATAACATCACATCTTGACTCATTAAAAGTCAACTCAACAAAGCTAATACAACAAGTCACTTCGCGTCACATCTAGACTTGTAGTAAGGCAAAGCCCTACTGAAGGGGCGAGATAGCTGGGATATATTTTTGGAACCAAAATGTTTTGCAAAGTGTTAAGGCAGTTTAAGTTTGCATTGCTCAAGTAATGCAAACTCACTCCCCCCCCCCTTTCACTTTCCTCCTGAATATTGAATTTCTTGCTGCCCCATACCCCGCAGAGCGGACTCTGTTTGCTCAGCTCCTCAGCTTCCCAAACGACCAATGAACAAGAAATGTGCATTACAGTCTGGGACTACGTAGGCAAGCTGCCCCACTGCGCATAGCACCAAACTACATAAGGTGACCTCAAATCAAAAAGCAGCAAAAAGGTGTTATTTACCAATTCCCAAATGAGAAATAAATCAGGGACGAGTTCATTGTGGTATGATTATAATTAGGCTACTGTGCTATATTCATGTTTTGTAAATGGAGATGTAAATTTAATTTTTGGGTGGAACAAAAACTATAAGACTCAATTTCGGAGACCATTTTTGTAATGTATTCAGATATTTATCTTCACGCAGTGACATTAACCGTTACATATCTCTTAAAAATGAGCGAATTCATGCAATCAATTAATTTTAGTCTATAAGCCCCTCAGCCCATTTATTTCAGTTACCCATTTGGTAATTAAATTTTGTCAGAATTTTCCTATTAGAAGAGAAAACACAAGCACAATGATGTTACTTGGGAGGTTTCGTGTCGATGTGTTATATTGCACACTCTTGTCTTATCAATTCATATTTCATATTTCATGTGCCTCAGGTCCGCATCTCTGTGCCAGAGAATGATCCATTACATTATTATCTCATGATGATCAAATTTTGCAATTAAAAATGCACTTGCATGTAATCGAACATGTGCTCGCTTATTATTACTTCTTTACTTGTAAGTTCAACTGTACATCGACTATTGTTGGTTTTTGGAAAACAAGAGCAGTCAAAATGATCGGAAACTTTTCAAATATGCAAAAACCATGAAGGCGCCAAGGGTACCGGTTATAGATCCATATCATCCCTGTCTTCAGAGTCGATAGCACATACATTGCTACATTGTGTATCATACACACAAAACAGCTACTGTAATAAGATGCTGCTTTTTTTAAACGGTCCTTGGGTAAGAAGTAGCATCAACAGCTTCACATACTCATGACATTTTTTTGAAAAGAAACGAAGCAAAGATAGGGCATACTACGTTTTAGCTAGACTCGAATGATGCAGGGGCAATCCTCCTCCCTTATTCCTTTCTACGTGTCTATGTCTGGACAGGGATTTGCTCCATGCCCCCCTGATATATGTATAAAATGAGTTCATATGAGCAGTCGTCACACATACTGTACAGTCAGACAGGGCAGGGTTGCCAGTTCCTGAAATTTGGGCCCTGCAGTCCGACAGTGGTCCGCGTTCACGAGCTTCAAAGCCTCTGTTCATGGTATTATTTATGTAGCTGCATTGATCGTGTTAAAAGGGATTTAAAGTACTTCATTCGAAGATTAGTATCCACATGGACATCAACAGGAGGGGGTGGGGGAAGACACCGCCACCTTTAAAAATGGGAGATATCGTATTGTTTGTGCCTCCACTTTTTTCGCGACTCCTACCAATATAGTAGGCACATGTTTGATTCCATAGGTTGCAACAGCTGATGCAATGAAACCAAACAGGAAAATGGTGGGGATAGTCATTTAATGGATAAAAAATTATGAGAAAAATGCCTCAAATTACACCACAGATCATCTGAAACCCTCACAGTTTTCTAGAAGCCTTGAGTGGGCCTTGAGCTTTCATGCTGCTAGGGCTCGGCGATTTGCGCTTGAATAAGCTCTAATAAAAGTCAGCCCCTCCCTCCCCAACTCTTGAGAAAACAGTGGACGTTCTTGAGTATTCAAACGTGTTAATGTATCATATGAACTTGGTTCATCGAGACGAACCTAGCAACTAATCCAGACTTTAGGTAGCACAACACTTATTATTCCTTCATTGACTTACATAACAATTTCGGGCCGTTCCGTAGCCTTGGGACCCTTGTACAAGTTTTCAACGGATACAAGCTACCCCACATATGAAAGATCACGAGCAGGCCTTTAAAGGGCAAATCTCGTCATCCCAGTCATTTCAAATTCTCCCAGCTATGCAACTAGTAGCTCCTCCCATAACTGTGTTAAGATCTTCCTTGTGCAGATACAAACCTATTTTATTGCCTAAGGCCATGTCGTGGTAAGCACACAAGGCTATAATATGTAATTCAAGCACTCTCTCCGCAACATGTGGAACGTGAGCTGCTTTGCATCTTTTGAATTTTCAAACTTTGCTGTCAATCAAAGAGCAGTAACCAACTGAGAATTTTGATACCACCACACTAAAAATATGCTTTGGGGTGACGAGTATATGTCTTTAACACTAATTTCAAATTTCTGTCCCATGAAGGTTGAGATTCTGAGCTAAAGGAGCTTATAATATAGGACGATGGTCTCAGCCTTTACACTTCATTGAAAATACCGTTTTGCGTGGCAAAAGGTGCCTGAAATACATTCGATTTTCTATATCTTTACATAATGAGTACTTCCATTTCATTCCTATCCCATTCACATCACAAACTGTACACATCAATTCAGCAACATTTTTCTTTACTTTGCCCCTCCCCTCCAAATTTTTGTAGGGTACTTATTAATTCGTAGTAGGGTAATTTCGTCCGAGGGAAATTCCCTTGAACTAGTAGATCAGTTTACGGGTACAAATCTACATTTTCGAGTACATGTCCCAATTCACACCCATAACGATCAAGGACCTGTTTGACATAGCCGGAGAAATTAGAGAGGAAACCTCGGGTTGATGGATGCAAAATGATTTCATAAGTAGTACTGCAAACTTATAGCTGCAGTATTTTCCATAGGCATTCATTGTCTTTGTACTGATGTCCGTTGGATCCATGCAAGAGTGAAGAGAGAACATACCAGTTTCTTTGAGTTTTCCTTCCTTCTATGCGTGTTCCTTATTTGACCTCTCATTTACATAATTTCATTTCAAAGGAAATACTAGACGCAAATGTCGAAGTTTCTCATTCCTCCTTTCCGAAGCATATTTTCTGAAAGAGGTATAAGGGAGGGTGGCCATTACTTTGTGGGACATAATCCCCAAATTATTTGGATGGGTGCAGATACCTCCCTCTCCCGCAATATACGGTCAAAATATTGTGCTGATAATTCAACTTTAAATGACACTTGATTATTCCCAAAATTGTCCTTTATTTGGCCCTGTTTGTTCTCGATTTTTACCAATAATAAAAAATAACAGCATTCATTCCCTCTACAATATGCTTACACTTGCACTTCTATTGACATGGGTATGTATACGTACAGTACTACGTATACAAACACTTGCATGCATACAGCATAATGAATGGTAAAGCTTGTCTGCCGTCCCCCATCTTCCGAATGTCCAACAGATGTTGCGGTCCTTGACCCTAAGTGTATTATTGAGATTTGAGAACGGTCCCATGCTGGTGCTCATGAAACGCAAGACAATGACAAAGGTAACACATCAAAATCAAACATAACACAAACTATAAGTGACGTTTAGTAATGATTTTATCGATACACTATTCAACAATAAAAGAATTATGTGCTCACACAATTACATCTCTTTATACCCACACCCTTTGGGTTGTAGGCAAAACACTTTTTTGTGAAAAATGAGGCTGTAGTCAGGGAGGGGAGCTCTCACATAGTTCTGGAATGTAATGCATTGTGTGAAACATTAAGTTAACATTGACATGTGAAATAACCACACTTACGTTAGAGAAAGAACTGGAGGAACTATTCTGGGCAGTCTACAACTACGCACCAGGGGGTGTGGCCCCCTGGCCCTACCGCTTCTAACACCCTAAGCAGTAGGGTTAGAAACGTTTTCGGCCTCTAAGAAGGAGGGCATCTGATTTTTTTTTTTAATTATAAGTGTTCAAGTGGCAGAGACACCAATCCCACAATAAAGAAGGCATCTGAGTGATCGAACATGGGGAACGTTAACGAGGGCGTCGAGGGAGGGTGACGACCCCGAGGGCAAAAAGATCCATGCGTCCCTTAGAACCAGCTTTTAGGTCTAGGGGCAACACTTTGATTGGGAATCAGGCGGTGAATCCCAATATAAGTGTGGATTTTTTCAAAGACTGCAGACATTGGAATGAAGCATTTGATATTCCAAGATGAATCACGAACACCAAACAGACCATAAAAATCAATTTTCACTTACAGGTAGCCAGTTTTATAAAAGCCTAAAGGGGCGAATGATGCATAACACTTACAGCCTAGGGTAATGGTATCATCACAGGGGATGGGAACTGGGATTTGAAAAAAAACAACTTAAGTCAAGCTGTCGCACAAGAATTAGTAGTTATTTGACAACCGTCCACAAAGGTAGGCTTTAAGAGCCCCGAAAAATTAATACTGTTTTCTCACCGAATGTTCGGTTTCAAAAGTTATCCATTATAATATTGACAAAGAGCAAACGTCGTATTCGCTATCAGTCTTGTTATTTTTCCTATGGGTTCCTGCTAAACAGCTTGAGTGGAATTACTGTAAACCCCGTGTAACTCCCATGATTCCATCCAATCACCCACCTCAAGCCTACTGCATAATGAAATCGACCCTTCGTTAGCCCGAGGTGGCAGTAATTCAAACAATGTCAAATTGATATTTGGTGGTATCTTCGGTGCACATCCCATTACACTTGCTGACAAATGTTTTATTCTTATTCCCACAAATTGTATCACAGAGCTTCCGGCGGCTTTATTCTTGGGCTGGACCCCACTTAGCCGTTGTCCTTGGCCCCACCAGAGGTACTATGGTACCCCCTTGTCTCTACCCGGTGCAGGGAGCGCTTCGGGTCTATTGGTTCATTCCAACGTACATTTCGCATCCTCCAACCAAAGAGAGATTGGAGACTTATGTTTGTGGTGAGGGGATTTGCATGGATCTCCTATACGTTTTCGTGACTGAAACTATAGATTGGATAATTATGACCTCGTGCCGCGTGGGTGGACCTCAGTAAGTGAAGAAAAAATTCAATAATGTCATCAATAGCGTGTCAGGTTCGTGGCCGGGGGCAATTAAGAGATTTCACTAAGGTATGCACAATCATCCCCCCCCCCCCACCTCTTGAAACCCACCAGTGTCGTCATATGCTAATGGTCATAACCAAAGGTTTAGTCTGATTTGAAGTTAAAAAATACGAAAAAGGAAGAAGATCAGAAATAAAAATATTATTCCGAGTTGTAAAAGTTTTAAGTTTATTGCAGACAAGAGTAGGCCAGAAACACCAACGTCAGGAGACTTCGGGACTCTAGTTTTAGTTGAGAGCATTGTGTAGTCCCAGGCTGTCATAACTGCTTCTCTGGCACCCTCCCAAGTATTAGGACCTTGAAGGCGGTACATGAATGGGTATGCTGGGCCGAAGAAACATTTGTAGGCTAACACCGGGTCTGTAAAGGCCATCTTCAGTATATTTGGCTTCGCTCCGATGAGATTGGACACTCTTTCCGTGTACGGTACAGGGGGGAACTGTAAAGATGAATAATTGGTCAATACTAATCAAAGGGCGTGTTCCTAAATGTTACTCATCTCATTAAGGTGCATATCATTCTTACTTATCCATTCTTCAACGGATATATACAGTTGCTACATTATTCCTTTGAATTATCAGCTGAATTTAAGAAGTATCCTCTTATTTCACTCAGAAGTTCCTCACAGATCACAGGGAGGAAAGGTAACCCATACCGTAGGGTACCTATGGCCTAGTTCTTCCCGTATAGGCCTACTTTGTTCCATGAAGTGCGCGAAGCCACAAAGCAACCCAAGTACTAGATCAGTAGACTGCATGTGGAATGTAATAAGCCTATAGGCTGAAGTTTTTCACCGACGTCACTGCGTCGAGCGTCTCTCTGTATAGAATACAATGAACGCTCGACAACAGGCGAAACTTCCAGCTGTAAGGGATACGGTGACGTTGGTGAAAAACGCCATATGAATTCGATATGGGAGTATACCCCTTCTGAATTCAATTAGAGTACCCGTGTGTATAATTCAAATCCGGTGTGACTGTATTCGCTCTAATATGCATAAACTAGGCCTGTCACGATACAACAGATGGTATCGCGATTATTGCTGTCGAAAGTATCGCGATACCTAGTAGAAAATTGAACCTGTGAATGTTTTCAATTTTGCACTTGAAACATTTCAAACTCTTAATTCTTGATTATTTTGTAACAATACCGTTCATTTTAGCAGCAACACTTGCATTTGAAAACATGAAAAACTGCAATAAATATTCCATGAATATCGTTACAAAAAATGCATTCGTTTGCTTCTACTTTCTTTTTTCTTGTGATATCGCGATACTTAAAGGATGTCTAGTATCATATCGCAGTGAAACTAGTATGGCGATTATCGCGATTATCGATGGACAGCCCTAGCATAACTTACATGTCTGATCTATAGGCTGCCGCTAATACACAAACCCTTAACAACACATGCCAAAGCCCAAGTTAAACTAGTTGCATGCGTCGTGTACTTTTTCCAAAGTCCCCTCGATTCCCTGGCGAAGAGCCGAAGGGCGAAAACCAAACGTTTACTTCCGAAGGAGTTTCTGCTCCCCAAAGTGGCCACTTTTACATGTTACAGAATATCGATTAGCACCTGATAACGCCCGTAAGTAAACTAATAGAGGTCCACGTGCTAATCTATCTGTATGACATGCCTTGATCAGCCTATGGGTCCACTGGCCTGGTGTGGCAGACTTGCACAATAGCGCGGGCATGATAGGCTAAGTGCACTGCAAGGCTTAGATTTCAGAATTCCACTATACCTGCTATATGAGTGCGTATATACGCAGTAGGGAAAATATGTTATTGTAACTATTTCTCTGTGAACGCGGTCAGAGGTCAGGAAAACACATTTTTTTATATATATATATATATATATAAAT
>WURT03097757.1:0-12502 GCA_009936505.3 Holothuria glaberrima
CAGAAACCATCAAACTTTGAAGATGTATATTTTGAGAACGGTAAAAATATTGAAATAGTAATCCAATGGATTTTTCATTGGAGGACTCAGTTCTTTAACTGACGAATGAATCAGCTCTTTTTCGTGGCATGCATGTCACCAGACCTTTAACACATGCAATTCACACTGATTGCGTAGAGCTGTCTTTATCTATTACGTAACACTATTTGTCAGCAAGTGTGGATAAATCGCTGAGGATATTCACGGATCATTACTCTTAGAATCTAGGAACCCATGATGACTTTAAAGAAAGTTTCTCTGCTTTTACTCCATCCGTAATAGCTCCATGATCTGAGAGAGGTCATATGATGATTTCACTCATTGGTATAACATTGCCAGTCGTCAAGGAAAGTAAAATTTATTTCACCTTGTGCCGCCAGGTCCCACCATTTAAAAGAGTACAATGTATTTCCATGTTACATTTTGAACATAGATATTTGTTTCACTATTTCAGGAGTAATCCGGAACCTTTTGAAATGTCATTATCAAAATTTAGACTCCGAATAGTTTACCAAAAAGACATATTCCTTACTTAATGAATAAATTAGAATAATAATGGAATTGTACAACTAAAGTGTGCTTAAACAGTCGTTTTGAAATAAAACGGTGAAAACGTTTCACATTTGTTGGCTGCGCAGATATTCAAAGCATTATCTTGACAATGGCCTTTGTTTAAGGATTACTAGGTTTTGAAAGGAGGGGATCGTCATTAAGAAGGAAAGTCAACAGCGGTTAAACAATAAGAACAAAGATACCTGTCAATCAAATTTTGGTACCTGAAAAGGATTAAAATCACTCTCAAGTACATATTGTCTGACAGATTTGGTCGATGTTTCTCCATCCCTCACAGTTCCCTGGTTTTACCAAGATGTGAGGTGAGCCTGTTGGAGTCAAACCATTCTTTAAGCAGGCTGAGAGTATTAATTCCCTTCCTGAGCGAGAGTATTACAATCTTATCATACAAAAAGACACTACTATCGTCGGCAAACAGACGAACTGATATATTCGGAATAGCTTTACTTAAATCATTAACATAAATTAAGAATAATAGAGACCCTAAAACAGATCCTTGCGGAACACCCGTTTCGATGGGTAGTGAATGGGAATATACGTCATTAACAAAAACATGTTGCTTCCTGTTTAATAAATAAGTTGACAAGAGTTTATAAGGGGTACCACGAATACCACAGTAATGAAGTTTGCTTAGCAAAATAGTATGGTCAACAGTATCAAATACCTTCCTGAGGTCAAGATAGAGTCCTTGAACATTGTTTCCTATTTCAAGCTGTGAACGAATAGTGTTAACAGTTTCAAATAAAGCGTGACTAGTGGAGTGGCCTTTCCTTAAACCCAAAATGATAGTCATAAAATATTTTTTCCTGTCAAGGAAATTACACAATCGATAACAGTTTCAAACAATTTATTAAAACAAGATAATAATCTAGAAGGTCTATAATTCTCGGGCAGATCACATTTACCTTTCTTGAATAGCGGGGTCACTTTGGCAATTTTGAAGGCCTCCGGATAAGAGCCAGTACTGAAAACAACATTAAAAATATGAACAAACACAGGTGCAATCACGTGACTTGCAGATTTTACAAACTTGACGGGGATTCCATCACTACCAGAGGCCTTGTTTGACTTCAAAGCAGCAATATATTCTAAAATTTCCGTTACACAGAAGGGGGAAAAGAAGATTGACTGACATACAGACATATCAAGATGCTCCAAGGGATTAACAGCAGGATTAATGTTGAGACTAAATTTCTTTCATATTGTAGAAAAGTAATCATTGAAGGCATTAGCAATACTATCATGTCATTATCACAAAAAAAACTTTGTTATTATACGTGATAGATGTAACTGGATGACACTGAGACTTATTTCTACCTTTCACCAAATTATTTATGACTGCCCATGCTTGCTTTGAGGAAGTTTGCCTAGAAGTTAAAATATTTTTGTAGTAGGAAGATTGTGCTTGTCGAAGGATGCGATTTAGAATACGTCGATAAGCGGCCAGCTTTGTCTTTGTAGTGGAAGAAGTGTTTGCAACATATTTCCGAAACTGAGTATTCTTAAAGGAGATAGATCTTTTTATACCGGGTGTAATCCAAGGTTTATCCTTGGATTTTTTCTTAGACATTTTAACCAGCGGGAAATGCAGGTTGTGGAGAGACAGAATTTCAATGATGAATAGATTGTGCGAGGTGTTGGAATCTGAGCTATAGTAAACAGCGGAAAAATCTTATGATATTATCAAGTGAGTGGAGAAAGTTGTCAAAATTTTTCTGGTAAAAAAACCTGATCAAAGGCCTGACATTACTAAAAGGCTAATTGTTTCCTTCTAGAGCATAGAAAATTGGAAGATGGTCACTAATATCAAGATGCAAATTACCAGAAGTAGCATTATTATCAAGCAATTCATGGGGAAGCCTTACAAAAATGTTATCAATAAGAGTGACTCACTCGTATGTTTGATTTGCTAGTAGGTAGGCTGCTGAGATAGGTAATTGACTTGGTGCAAAAAAGTCTGGATGCTACAGTCAGAGGGCTATATTTGCAAACACGATGACAGTTACGGGATATAAAGCCATTTGTGTAATACTTTCCACCAGGGACTGTCATTAGAGATCACTGGTGCTACATTGGAAAGGAGACACGAATATTCAGCTTTAATAAGCTGTAAGGCCGTGTACATTCATAGGAATCTTACACAGGATTGAAAGTGGGGTCGGAAATGAAACTGGTAAGACGCAAAAAAAGCAAAAAAAAAAAAAAAAAAAAAAAAAAAAAAAAATTGCGCAACTTATATTCCTATTAACATAATTAGATTAGGTAGAGCCTGCCTTCCTCAGCAAGATCCCTTAAGCAGTGTCATTGCAAAGGGGGAGGGGGTGCTCGTGACCCAGACGTTTGCTACCCCTGTGTGCTAGATATTATATTTTGGGTGTTACAAAAATATGCAATTGCACACCGTTTATACATCAATTTAGACACAAGGTACCACTGTCACTTTATCTGTCAACAAGGGGGCTTAAATTACACACAATGTTCTCAAAACTACATTTTTGCCGCACGCTCTGGCGTATCTATCTTCGTGATCTCTGTGAAGCACTGCCCTACTAGGAATCTATTACAGAGTTATCATTTCAACACCTATGTTTAACAGCTATGGGGCCCCTGTGGCCGTTAGTCCTCTCCATTCATTACAATTCTCAAATCGATTGTTTTTGTCCAACTGTATGTTCGAAAGCTGTTCAGATTAAAGATATTGCCCTTAGTATATCGCGCGTTTAGTAATATAAACGGATAATCAAATTGCTTCATCTCATCTAATGTCCGTTTATTTTAAATAACAGTGCCTTGCGAAAAGGGAACTTTCCCCCCCCCCCCCTGAATCATCGCCGAGGGGGGCCATTCACCACACCAGGGATTATACAGTGTGATACCTACATAAGTAGTGTAAGCACTTTGTTACAAGTATTCGGAATTTTGTAAACTTATGAAATCGTAAGCTTTGCCATGAACAACTTCTCATTCAAAATCCAGGGTACAGCACAGCTGTGATCACGTAATGCAAATTTCTTAAAGCTTCGTATGACAATCATTGGCATATCTCTGTATTGTTTAGAAACTTTTGGGAACGTTTAGTGTGGGTAGACAAGGGTGAGGTCGTGGCACTCGAGTAAGACTAAGGACTGAGTTAGTTAGTTAGTTAGATGAGATTTAACCGCCCAGTTTCCAACCAATTGGTTCATTGAAGTCGAGCCGGCCAAGGGCCTTTTTCCAGTTGGAAAAGACTAAGGACTGAGGGAGGACGCCCAGCCGACGAGTCGCCGCCGTTATGTTTTATATGTTGTAGGGGGTTGTTTTCCGGACAACAACTCTCATGCGGTTAGCATAGATATTTATCAGGCTGTTATGTTTGTAGCAATGGCTACGTGGATTTAGCTTCCCAATAAGTTTGCAGTTAGTTAGTTACGATTTGGGAAATGCTAGTTTTGAAGGGCTCCGCCCAAGATACCAGGCAGAAAAGTGCCTGTAGAAGTTGAACCGGTTAAGAACCGTAAGTTGTTTTTGATACTTTTTCTATTAAGAGAGTTATGTTTGGTTAGTTTTTGTGTTTTGCAAAAGGTGCAGAATTGTATCTTAAAATATGTGGTTCTATTAAGTTTATTTTGCACAAGAGTGTAATTAATCAAAGTGCAAGTCGCATGCTATGGGCAAGATTGAGTTTAAAGAAAGCGAAAATGTTATTTGTTGACACTTTATGTTGTATCAATGTTTCAATTCAATGAAATCAAAGATGTAAATTTCTTACATTTTCCAGGTTTTCATATTGTGTAATATAAAATTAACTATTTTTGTATGTAACTTCCTTACAGGGTTTTATGTTGGAATTCCAAAGATTACACCTCGGTGTGCTTTTGTTTCTACGTCTTGTCTGGTGACGGCCCGAGCGGTGGAGGGACCCGTGACACACTTGCAAGACAATTTCTGTAATACTTAATAATACCAGAATTTTCTTCACGCTTTGCGCGTGTACCAGGGTTAGTCTCAGCGGGCACTATAGCTGCCATTTTTCTCTTTAATTGCAGAAGAAAATGCAAGAAATGTTTGCCATACCGTAATTATAATTTTAAGGCACCCCAAACCCAATAAATCACATACAACGGCCTTTTTTAAATAGTTTCCCGCCTCCGCCGCTGAAGATGCACTTTCCATGCTCCCATGTGAGGTCTCCCCATGAGTCGGATACCTTATAGGTAGTTTTTTCAACACTAGTTGCCCTTGCTATTGGGCAACATGAGTAAAATTATCGTTCTAAAGCCTAATGCAAACCTTAACATTATCTGTCGCCCCCACTCTACCTCCTCCGAATCATTGAATCGTCAGTGCTCTTTAGACTTACATATAGAATGGTAAAGTTATGATTTTATTTTTGTGGACTGGGTAGTGAGCATTTAATGACATTTGGAGATGGTTAAATACTTCATGCTAATAGTCACAATTTTGTAAATACCCCAGAGCCTCTGGGGGCTTCGCGCCCTAAACTCCCACCGGGACGGTGTCCTTGGATACACCAGGTCCGTACTGTGGGCCCTGTGCGTCACCATGACGCCTCAAACGCCTCCACTTCTGTTAGTTTGTATACCCCTCTGGAGTATTTACAAAGACCTACAATGTGATCATTTTTGTCCTCACTTTTCCTCCAAATTGTGCTGCAAGGTTCCATTTTCACACAATTAAAGAAAATTTTCAGGGGCTTGTTATCAATCAATGGTACCCCAACGTTACAATGTATGAATCTTGCTTGTTGTAATAGCGTAGCTATCACTGAAATAAACGATAAATTTGGTGACGGAGTAGGACTGCAGAAAATTTTTTTTATTTCAGTGAAAAAGTGGTTGTCATAAAAATGTGGCAGATTTTAGTATTTAAGGATTTAAGGACTAAAAGCACCCTCATTTGCTTGAATAGAATTAGTTGTAAATAATTGTTTTTTTAGGATAGCCTGGAACCCGTCCAGTTTGGATTGCAAGAAACAACAATGGAGATCATGAGTAGAAACAAGGTCGTTCCGTTGTCGGATTCGATTCGTTGTCGGATTCGATTCTTTGGTCGGAATATGCCAACGGAATCCTCCGTTCAGAAGTGTTTGAAATATTGATGTGTATAGTTTGACGTCTCATGACTGAATAATCAGTCCATGCAGGCTGTGAAGTAAGGGCGTCCTTCCAGATCAGTTAAATTGACCAATCAAGTTAACATATTAGAGTCCTGCATTTTGCTTTGTCTTTAGTAAACCGGATGAAAGCTCATGTTTAACATTATTTCTTTGCTTCGGATCCTTGGAACTACCGTCCGGTAGCCAGTGTATTCTGCCCAATCTTGATTCACGGTTTGCCAGGACGGAGTAGAGCACCACTGTTTATTCAACTCGTTGACTCTAGTCTTTTATTTTGGGTGTTCTGAAAATCGAGGGATGGAGAAGTCCCCTTCAGTTCCACGACTGAGACCTACCCCGCAAGACAACCTTCTTGTGACGGTTACAAAATTCCGCTCGGCCCGTTAGAAAAATTATGAGCTGGCAGGTGGAAGAAAGTCAGATCACTATAAATTCAATTAGTCTCAGGTTTTAAAAGTTGAAACTGGGTAAATAAAATTGAATAGGGAGGTGTTAGATGGGTTTCCCCGAATTAAGTATTTGTGACAAAACGCAACATACTTGTTGTTCTTATCCCTATAGAGGTACTTATAGTCCAACTTCCTAAAGAGCGTTATTTTAAAACAAAAAGCTTTGTTCTATCCCTCACATAACCCTAGGGGAGCTGATGTGGTTTTGTCTAGAAATTTTGCCTTACTTGTCTGAGCTCAGGTCTTAATGGATACATGACAGGGTTGACCTCCAAGTAGGTGATAGGAGCAATGCCCCCGTCAGGCTGGAAGGTTGGCCCCCGTTCGTGAGTTTGATAAAGTATGCGGTTCTCAGAGTGGACAGGTCACCCCAACATTTTCTTGTCTTTTCTCACAAAAAACTGAGGGCATCTACTGGATGGGGAGGTTGGCCCCAGTCGAACGAATCCTCGCGCCACCCGTGGCACATGATCAGTGACAAGGGCTTGCTATAAACCTAGGAATGACGAAAACATTCGTTTCATAAAGCATGACCTCTTACAAAGCTTTTCAGACACCTCTTAGAAATAATAAGGAACAACACCCTCGTTGGTGGGTGTAATTTAAAATAAAAGAGCACGAGTTTAACAAATTATGAATGGATCTTGGTTGAAACCGTGGCTTAATTGTAAAATAAACTTTTACAAGAGATTTCTATTATTGAAAAAGAATCCACTCAACCTGTACTTTCTAATGGATCAGAAAAGTGTAATTGTGTAAGTAGTGTCACATTTATTGTATTTTTAACTTTTACAATTGCGCCGGCGAGTGTGTATGCGTGTGAGGGTGTGTGTGCATGTTTGTGTGTGTTTGTATGAAAGGCACTTAGTTTTTAAACACGATATCTGAAGAGAGGAATGGTGGATATTTTTCATATGGGTTATATAGATCTACAAAGATGAGAGAAATAACCAAATTGTGTTTGGTGGAAGTCAAACTTTATCTGAAGTCAGGAGCGGTGACACTTTGGAAACCTCATAAACAACTTGTAAACACGATATCTCAAGGCATATGATGGACACTTTTCATAGTTGTTATACAGATATTTCATATTACGAAAAGATCCACTAATGGTTTTAGTGGAGATCAAATGAGGTAAAGTACGAAAAATTGTTAACACTATAGGCCTGCCCCAGTCCTAGATACTTTCATACATGCCACGTATATGCGTTATTGTCAATAGATGAACCCTAAAGTTTCTGGTAGAGGTCAAAGGTTATCTGAGGTTAATGGAGCAGATGAATTTGGTTTTGCGTAGGTCGGAATTACTCTTGAGGGACTACTTAAATAGCCCATTTTGCTTTGCTTTCGTCGAAGGCAAGTCTTGCTTGCCTAATAGCACTCTGGTAAAGACGCTCAAGTCAGTCCTTGCTTGTACTTTTGCAAGGCTGTTTGATAGTTTCTCTTTAAGTTTCTAGTTGTTTCATCTCATGGGCTTACCTCCTTTTGAAAGTAGTTTCAGGCTTTTGTTTGCTGTGGGAGATAGCCTGCAGGGCTGTCTAGACGCACATTGTGATCAAACTGTGCCAATTTGAAACCCCTGAAAGGTGAATCACTTATTATATTTTCAGAGGCCAGTAAACACTAAGAATCTTAGCTTTCTAATTTATTTGAAGAAACCATGAGAAATAAAAAGAGCACAATTGGTGCAAACTTTGACCATGGAAGTACTACCTCGAGATAGTACTTCCATGCTTTGACTACGACGAGACTGGTCAGGAACCGGTTAAAACAATAGGTTTTGTTCTTAAGATATTCATTAATTATTTGGCTCATATGGCACCGACTGGTAACCTGTTACGCAGTCACGAGCTCCTCATGCACAATTGCCAAAAAGTTGCAAACGAACGATGGATAAAGCTATATACGCTCTCCGGTTTCAGTGTGGTTAGTTTGGCCACGGAGCTGTTCATTTTGCCAACTCGTATTAGGAGAGGGACCATTTTGCCATTACGTCGAGTTAAACGTCAGATAAACATAATCTTGGCAAGACGACGGCCGTTTGTTCCTGCTGCGTTGATGTACCAATGTGCTTTTTTGGACATGTCTAAAAATACACCATCGCCAAATGACTTCATTCGCATTACATTGAAACTGCCCCGGCTAGTACCCTTGAATGAACAGCCAAAGCCAAGTTTTCTCTCGGCAGAATAGATTGTTTTGGACGGAGAGAAACAACAGGTCTTTTTCAAGTTTTCTGCAACGTTCTGTAATAAAATAAAACAAAATCTTCAGAGTGGATTACTGACAAGTTTTAAAAGCAGCTGAGATTCGTTAATTTTGATATTTTGTTATATTAGGAGCAACTCCTCCCGAACCCGGAACGATCAAATTTAGATTAAAACCCCCCCCCCCCCAAAAGCACATCGTTTTTAGTCCTATTGATCTTTCCGAATATTGTGAATGTCTGTGCAAAGTTTCAAGCACAAATATCAAAATCTCTAGGAGTAGAAAGAATAAGGCCAAAATCTGGAAAACAGTCTCTAGCGACTCCAATTAACTATCGATCACCACAAACTTTTACAGGTAAAGTGAGTGACACGTTCCACATCCCTACCAAATTTCAGGTCCGTACCCGTTTTGAAACGGTCGAAAAAAAAAGCGAACCGAAAGACAGAAACTTTCAAAACCGCCCGCCAAAACTATTACGCTACTAAACCGCTATTTGAAGTACTTCGACATAGTCGATCTAGAAAAAAGCATAACCTGTGCTCGTTCCATATGCCCCACAGGCATGGGGGCGATCCGTCTTGAAAGTGGGTGGGGGATAAATTGTCACTGACACTATCTAAGCGGCGCCGCTATCGGTTGGCGCGGAGAGTACGAAGAAAATTTTGATCAAAAGTACCCCCTAGATCACCGGAAATGGCCCTTTCCAGGCTTTGCAACGTAACACTATGACAATAAGTATTTCCTAAAAAATAGGCATATTGTAAAAAAGTCTAGAAAAAGGTTAAGTGTTCTGATTTCCGGATCTAGTGAGTGGTACTATCTAAGCGGAGCGCCACGATCAATTGACGCGGAGCGTAGAAAATATTGGCCAAAAATACCCAGGTCACTGGAAATGGCCCTTTTCAGGCTTTGCAACGTGATACTAGGACAACTGTCAGAAGTATTTCCTAAAAAAGGCCTATTGTAAAAAGTCTAGAAAAAGGTAAAGTGTTCTGATTTCCGGAAATAGTCAGTGGCACTATCTAAGCGGAGCGCCACGATCAGTTGGAAAAAATTAGAAAATTTTGCCAAAAATATCCCCAGATCACTGGAAATGACCCTTTCCAGGTTTTGCAAGGTGATACTATGACAACTGTCGGAAGTATTTCCTAAAAGAATTAATAGGCTTATTGTAAACAGGTAAAAAGTCTAGAAAAAGGTAAAGTTTTCTGATTTCCGGATCTGCCTGGTTGCATCCAATTTCATGGGGGGATATATCCCTCCACCCCCAGGATCGCCGCCCATGCCCACAGGGCAGTAGACAATCTAGCTGTTGTCGGAGAAACGTCAGGATTTTGTCCAAAAAACGTTTCTCCAAAAACCTATTTGTAAATTCAATACATCATCAGATGGACGTCTGAAAATGTTGTAGTCCGTGAGACCGAATATCCGCGAGACCGAAAAGGAATAAGGGTCCGGGAGACCGAAAGTGAATAAGGGTTCGCGAGACCGAAGATCCGTGAAAATTGCTTAAATAAAATGGTATCTTCGTGCTTCTTTAATGAAGAACATAGATTATTTTTTCAACTGTCCCATAAGTTCAGAAAGAGTCCCATAAATTCACTAGGGCGTCCCATAAGTTCATTTCAAAAGTCCCGTTAGTTCACCTTATGTCTAATAAATTCAGAAAAAAAAATTAATGGGTGTCTCACAAGTTCAATAAATGTCTCATAAGTTCACAAAAGGTCCCATAAGTTCAACGGTCCTAAACCTAACCCCTAATCGTTAAAACCCTAACACTAATTCCCTTTCTGTCTGGCGAACCTAAATGAGCGTACCATCACACTCCGACCTAACCTAGTTCCAGCTTCGCCCATATGCTTCAATGTAATTTCGGTTTCGCGGACCCTCTGGCTCGCGGGAAACCCTCGTCCTCTTTTCGGTCGGTATGACGTTAGCTGGGTTCTGAGCATTCAGATTTTAGTCTGAAGGACATCTGACAGGCCTCTTTGCAAACGGAAACGCAGCAGAAGTCGGTCCAACATTAACACTGACTTTAAACCAATATCGATTCAATGGGGAATGGTCAGGCCCACTGAAAGGGTCAAGGGCGTAGGAAGAGGGGGCTGGGGGCGACAGCCCCCAGCGAAATTAGTGGGGGCGGAAGTATGCTTCAGGCCCCCACTTTCCAAGGACGAAAACCCCTTATTTGTCTCTTCTGTAAGAAATGTCGAATATTTGCAGTATTTTACCTTAACATTTGTCCAAAATGATGCACCAAATTGCATCTAAGGACCCTCAAATATCCAAAAATTTTCCAGAGGGAACCCTTATTTGTCTCTTTTGTCAGAAATGTCAAAACTTTGTAGTAAATTAAGTGAGAAATGGTAAAAAATTTGCAGTAATTTAAGTAAGAAATGTAAAAAATTTGCAGTAATTTACCTTGAGATTGGTCAAAAAATGATGCACCAAATCGCATCTACAGACTCTCAAATATCCAAACATTTTCCAAAGGGGACGGAGACACCCCCTTCCCTTAGACCTCTCCCCCAGGACGGTGATCCGAAACAAGGTTCAGCCCCCAGACACTAACAGCTTCCCTACGCCAATGGAAAGGGTACGGTACTTATCCAATAAGTGTTAGAGTTGTCTTACTCGGCGATGTTGTATCCCAATCAATATGCAAAAAAAAAAAAAAAAAAAACATACGAAGAGGGAGGGACAGGTTCTTTTATCTCGATGTTCTGGACTGTTTTTGCCACATACCTTTTCATGTCGTTAATTCGTAAATAATGGACAGTCATAACGGTCGACGTTACGTGACGTAAACTTGTATGTGTTTGTGGGTTGGCCATCCCTCTATTTGCGGATTGCTATAAATCAGTACGACCTGGTTTTATTACTCCCATGTTTACATACTTTATACTGCAGAGGAAGAGTGCTCATTACTTCTAAAGAAAACCCAGTTTTGTCCAAACTCGAAATTAACATAAGTATTGAATTAAATACTACACTGTATACTTCATTACTGACAAAACTAGATTTAATATGACTATGATGAAGGCATAAATGGGAACATACATTGCTCTGACTCAAGAAGAAAGGTAGGCCTATGATGATACATAGCATTCGCCCTCGATCAGTTAATATTTTTCAAGGATGTTGTGATGATCACGTATTAAAAAGCAAATCAGTGACTTAAACTGAATGAATATACTCAAGTATCGTAATTTTTGTATATCTGCCTTTTGCCTTGAGGCAAGATCTGTACATGTGAACATAGGCGTATTGGATCATTTGGATTTTGGTGGGGGACTTTTGCCCGAATCTCTGAGACTTTTTAAGAAGAATTTTGCCCGAATTTTTTTAGATTCTGCCTGAACTTGTTATGGGCTAGCGGGCCAACAATGGGGGAGGGGGATAGTGTTGCCTGCCAAACTTCTCAAACGCCTACGAAGCCTCAAGCAAATTGTACTAGTCTAGTGCCCTCTAACTTTTATTATAAGCCTAAAACATTTTCACAGTGCGATTTGTTTACGGTAGATAGACTGGATCCTTTCGGAATCTAGATTTGGCCTGGTGACTGCTATTTGAGAGCTCTTTATATAATTATTAAGACTACTTTAGACCCTTCATACGGGCCATTCTTCCATATGAGAAAAATTCCGAGGGAAACTACAAGAAAGGATAGAGAGTAGAGAATCTTATTATATTTTCGTTGCCTCTCTTTGAAAACCGGCCGGGGATCACGAAATTTGTAAACGCGTGAGTTCCATTTGCCGATTGAGAGGTCTTTCTATGAACAAATGGCATAACTGTGGTTGGCATGGTGTAACTAACGAAATCTGGGGTTTTCGTTAAGTTTGAATTCCTAACCGATATGTTTTTTAATACTCTATGATCCTTTTTTTTTCTTACTAATACATTCTCCTAATACTGATTGTTTTTAATTCTTACTGATAACTGACGTTTTTTATTCTTAGTGATATATTTTTAATTCTTGGATAAATATTTTAAGATGTGCTGATATATTGTTAGTACTAACGGACTTTGTTTTTTAATACTTGAGTGGTATTGTTTGAAAGAAAGAAACGATTCATTTATGCTATTAATGAACGTAAGTCTACATTAACAG